>OX411560.1:33252358-33553709 GCA_948146395.1 Fragum whitleyi
AACAATAACGTCTATGTATGAATTCGCTTCGTGTGATTTGGTTTTTAGTGTCATTACCTCCATAAAACCAACAAAATACACTCTTCATCTCTTAAATGTAGCGGTTGAAGACAAATTTCCCCAAAGAACTCGCGTTTTGTCTCAAAGCATACAAAGGGTCAGACTTGACCCCTCAGCAGTTCCCTAATAACCTTAGACCAAGGAGACATGTTTATCAAGCTTTAAAGCCGGATATACGGAGCTCGCACCTGATGCTACGCCATTTATTGATTTACCGTTAGAGCCATGTGTTATGAAAATATTCAAAAATGCGCACAGTCTGTACAAATTCGAAAATATTTTGATTGATATTTATCAGTAAAAATGGCTATCCTACCAACTCCATTGCAAATTTTGATGGGGATAATATCCTCGCTCTGTCTCTGTCTTTCTGTCTGTCTGACTGTCCGCCTGCCTGTGTCTCTTTCTCTCTCTGTCTTTGTCTCTCTCTTTGTCTATATCTCTTTGTATCTATCTTCTTTTTCTCTCTCTCTCTCTCTCTCTTCTGCGTTACTCTTTGTTTAATATCGCACCGTTTTATTTGATGTCCCCAGTATTTGATGACAAGTCGCCACCATTAACGTTACGAGCCGTACGCAAAAAACAACAACAACAACAAAAAACCAGTTATTCACTCATCTAGGTGACGGCTGAAATAGAATTTGAAAACAAAAGCTAATGCGGTATAAAACTCATTCAAGATATCAATTTTAACAAGATTTAAAAAAAATATTTCTATGGCCCCCTTAATATCGTCTGTACTATTTGACTCTGTGTGTGTTCTCAGTCTCGAGTTGAGGTGTAAATGAAAGACTAGCCCCTCTCTGTAACTGTCATATATAATTATCACCAACACATTGATTCTGACTTGTTGATGATACCAGCGTGATTAGTTTTGACACATTTCATTCTGTTGGTAATCAAAATGGTGTAACTACAGCTTCAATAATCTGTAGTGGCGATAGTTTTGTTTCCGATACAATATTCATCGAATATGAGCCTGTGCGTGACATTTCCAACAATTTTAAACATGCGTTTGGTGCAAATATTGAGCAATGAAGATAGCCGCATACTGTAAATATAAAGTTACATGAATGTCTACAGATACTTTAAGACTCTACTATCTACTAAATGCCATAGTGAAGGCCCTGGTCAGACTGTGCAGATGCACAGGCTGGCCAGAGTCTTTGCTTTGGGCATATTTGAAATTTTTGGAAATCTCACGCATAGGCTTATATGGTATTGACTTTGGTACATTTAAAATCAACGTGAAATTGACACTCATTCCGATCAAAATTATTCTTAATCACTCAGTCAATGCTCAAATTATTAATTCCAAACACCCATTCTGATCACTAAAACGCTCAGAAATTGTTCAAAAAGCGGTTCGAAATCGTTCAAAATTATCAATATTTCATTTAAATCGATCAAATGATTTTTTGACAGCCATTTGGTTTCAGACGACCATCTTTGATTGCCAAATGATGTCAAAAATGGCAAAACGGATTTCATATCTGGATGACTATATCTACTCTTTTCAATAAAAGAAATCTAAAGGCGCTATTGTAAGGTCATGCCACAGTGCTGCCGGACTATTGCAGTTAACAATATCATAAAATTGACTTTCATCTCGATCAAAACCATTCACTTAGCGTTCCATTCATTTGAAACACTCACTCAAACCACCCAAAAACGCTCCAAATCCACTGAGAAGGTAGAATCAACAACGTTATTAAAAAAAAATAAGCTAGAAAAAAATCGTTATTTCATTTTCACAATTCAAAATTGTTAGCGTCTGATAGGTTTTTGAAGAAATAGGAAGCTATTTATAGAACTAGTGCGCAGATTCTATTAAAGGGAATTGATAAATAATGCCAATTTTATTCATTCTGAACAAAATAAGCGATATTGGGTTACCTCCCATCAAATTTACTCAAAACTCGCTCCACACACTCATTCAATCCCATTCCAAAACCATTCCAAATTCATTAATCTTGTCAATTTCACGATGTTGTTAACTGTAAACAAATGATAGTATCTCATTACTAGTATTTCATATCATCTCAACTCATTAAATAGTTTATTCTAAGGGCTTGTGCTAAAGTACGTAAAATCGTGAATTCATTCCAAACACTTACTCAAATCACTCATTCACTCAAAAACGCCCCAAAATTCTCAAACTCACAAACTCGGCGAAATCATTAAAAACGATCTGCAAAATATTCAATATCATAGATCTAACGCAGATATAGTGCTTTTCTCAAAAGCCTTGATATATCCCTTCGTTTTCTTTTTTTTCCTTTTGTTAATCTTGTCAATGAGCAAAAATCATCATTTTAATTCCAGTGTCAATTTTTCGATTCTGACGTAAATTTGGACATGTTATTAGATTTGTTACACAGGGAAAAAAGATCTATCAAATTTTAAGGCATAATATGATATTAACTTCATTGAATAGAAATCATGAAAGTTTCGAATTTCAAGAACCCATCTTCAATATTTTAATGAGATTTTAACACAGAGAGCTTTATTTTCTGTTGCCATGGTAACTCTTCTGTAACGGAATTCCTGTTTTCTGCATAATGATAGATTTTGACATCGCGACAGAAAAAATTAGAACCCTTTTCTTAACTTATTTTAGAAATGAAAAAAGTATTTCTGATTTCATGAAGGTTTGAAAATTAAAATCCCAATTAAACTGTATGCATACGCGAATATAGCTTCACACCACCAAAGAAAAATATACGCACATCTTATAATTAAGTATCATGAAAAAAGTATATAATGACATAGAATTCTTCACGGAATAATTTCTAATCAACAAGAAATGTGTGTGTCATCTAAATAACTGTGGTCTGAAACCAGCCCTGCATTTAGGATGGCAAAACAATGCAAATAAATTGCCAATTATACCCCGCTTTACACGCAAGTGGACGTGCACTGAAGCGGGGTATAATTGGAGAACTGGTTGCACCGTTTTGTCATCCTGAACGCAGGGCAGTTTTTAGGCACACATAATATACACGAATCTTGATGGACACAGCTTAAATTGAATTGAATATGCTCTGTACAATTAAGAGATGAAAATACTTTTTTGTGATTTTATAGGGGAATGAAACTAAAAACATAATCGCACTGTATGAATACCACTTTGTGGATTCATACATAAGTGTGATAAGGTAATGATTCACCCTTAAATACTAGGGTGGATAAAAAAATAAGTGGACTTTTACTATTACTTTGGAATTTCCCGACGGAAATAGATGAAGTCTTGTACACTTCTCAAACCATTTAATGTTGACATAATACTAAATTTTCAAGAGTTTCCAATGACTATGATGTAAAAAATCCAACATTAGTATTTCCTGGGTAGGCGCCACCGGCGCAACCCATTTTGTAACGTTACTTCCTAGTGTTACTACACGTAATTTTTCCATCAACTTGGACCAAACCCTTCCAAACTTCGCCTATTTACGTGTTGACGTTATGTGTTAGGATATTTAAAATTTAAGCGTAATCAATTTGGTATATTTGAATTCAAAGTCTGTCAGATAAGGGTACGCGTCAATTTTTGAACTTCGAAATGACGGCACCGGCGCAGCCATTGACAACTGGACAATAATAAAGTTCTACCGGACCTATGGCAAACCTAATCGAGAGGTTAAAATAATAAAACATGCTAAAAGGTCTTCAAATGTAAGCAGATATATTCTTTTTTAATGGTTTAAAAGGGTTTTTTTTTAGAGTGGAGAGTGTTTCTGAAGGATGACACTCGGAGAATGGAAAACGTTTCCTCGACGTTTGATCTATATCGTCACAGAACAACATCAGTTCAGTATCGTTTAGACACATTATTCATTAAAGTTCATCATTTTGGATCAAATGGATATGATAATAGTTCCTATCCAAATAGGCGATGCAGAAATTGTGTTAATTGTTGAGTTGAGTATTTTGAAAGCACTGACTTTCGACGGAAGTTATCAATACCGTAGCGTCATGTTGACGTCATTACCGTGCATCGGTACCATATGACTACATGTTGTAGAATGGTTGCTACAGGTGACCAACTAGTTGGATTTCATCCAAATTTACATGACAAAAAGAAAAATGTCACAAATTAATAATAGTGTAGTTTTCTTTTCAAAGTCTGTGAAATCAAAATTTCTGCAACGCAAGTCTACGTAATTTTTTATTCACCCTCGGACATGGATTGATAATTGGTCTATTTTCCGCGGAAGCTTACAAAAAGCTGCTTTATCAAAATTGTTTTTATTGAGTAATAAAAACTTTTTTTCAGCCAATAGGAATGCATTAATCTTGGAGAACACAACTAGAATTAAATTATTCACTGACGGTGGCACTCATCTTTTCCCAATATATGTCTTCCGCCGTTGGATTGATAATCGTAGACATATGACAGATAGCAGCTAGAGGCAAGGAAAAGATTTGATGGTACTATTGGTGAGAGAAATACCAGGAAGCCCTTGTTAGGCGCTCCAGCCGCTGCGATATCACTGAAAGATCGTAAATGTGACGTTTAACCTTATTTAAATGATATTGGAAGCTTGATTTAAATCTATTGTCAATAATCGTCAATGCTGTCAATAGTATTGGTTATATATATTGGTCTTTTCTAATTTTTGAAAAAGAAGAAAATTCTAGCCATGTAAATGAATCATAAAGGTTTTCCAAGTTATTTATAAACAAAACCAGACTTTGTTAGACATCTTTTCAAACAATAAATAATACGGGTGCCAACTCTCTCTGAAACATTACACCTTGTGTCTGTGAAAACTTGGACGCAATACCCACTGTAAATTAGATGTTTTATTCTCGGGGCTTGCGCTACAGTAAGTAACGGCGTGAAATTGACTCTCGTTCGGATCAAAATCATTCTACCACTCAGCGCTCCATCCATTTTTCCAAACACTTACTCAAATTATTCAATCACTCAAAAACGCTCCAAAATTGTTAACAAACTCTTCAAAATACAATATCACAAAATTATTCCACAGGGAACAGAATAAACATTTAATAAACCACTCTGTATTTCAATATTTCGGCAAAAAGGCAAAAATGTCCTTTTCAAGAAAAATGAAACAAATCTTAACAATACTACATAATAATATGACTATATTATCATGAAGTAGTGTGAATATTTTTTTTTTATTTTTTTCAAATAAGTCATTTTTGTCGAAATATTGAAATACAGAGTGCATCGAAATAATTCAAAACGATCAATATTTCATTCTCAAATGAATAAAAACATTGATTTAATCGACTGTTGTGGTTTTCTAAGCGTCTAATATGTCTGCGAGGATAGAAAAACAGACAAGTACGTAGATTTTTATTGAAGGGAGGTGATAAAATATCAATAATTTGGTCCATTGGGCGAAATTATCGATTTGTATTGCCTCCCTTTAAGATTATTCAAACTTACTCCACCAACTCATTCAATTTTATTTCGGGGTATTTTTTTTTTTCAAATGCATTCTCTTCGTTAACTTCACTTTGTTGTTTACTGTAGTTTTTCATTTTCAAAAGTCATTTACCCATTGACTGTGCATTTCTTATGGTCGAAAGCTTTATCAAAGGGGCCAAAAATATAAGAAAGAGTAAATAATAAGAAAATTTATAATATCATTCTGATTGAGTTCCTTCAATGGAAAGAGGCAATTAATGCTCATGCGATTCTAACTTACAAGATGCAATGTTGGTAATTATTGAATTATCAGATAAATTCTAGGCGCAGTGATTCAAAGGGGTTTATACTTTATAACGATATATCATCAAGCTAAATTTAAAGATTCATCCATAATGATACACATACATTTCTTCACCATTTTGTGCGTAAGATTACAAAATAATTGTTTTTTTTTTTTTGTTTTTTTTTTTCAAAATTGTAATCAGTGTGCGTCTCATAGTAGTCATCTCTTAGTTTAGGGTTTCAAACCCCATTGTCGATGGTCCCGTTATAATCTACAATGTTCAATTGTGAACATTCAAAAATATGACGCAATATTTGTTGATCTGGAAATTCGAACGAGGGACCCTTTGAACACAAAAACAACCCTGCGTTCAGTATGATAAAACGGTGTTAACAGTTAGCCAATTATACCCCGCTTTGCACGTATGTGTACGTGCAAAGCGGGGTATAATTAGCTAACTGTTTGCACCGTTTTGTCATCCTGAACGCAGGGTAGGCCTCTAACACGAACATGGCATCAAACGATTATTTTATGTCGGGTAAAAGAATTAAGTAGGCGAGAGGTTGATTATTGAATTGTGAAGAATGATAAATGTTAGGTGAAAATGATCTCAAATTTCACGGAGCCATTTCTGTCTTTGTGAAATGTATAATCAATATACACTCGACTTTCACATTTGATTTACATGGACGGTTCGCATAGGGTACACAGTTCTTATTGATTGTCTGAAAATTAAGGAAGCACCATACCTACAGTTAATAACATCTTTAAATTGACATGTTAGATGATTTTAGGATTTTAGAAAGATTATGGAATAAAATTGAATGAGTTTGTGGAGCGAGTTTTCGGTTTGACTTTCATGGGAGTCAAAACATGATCGATTATTTCGTCTTATTTGACAAAATAATCGATGATATCTTACCTCCCTTTAAAAAATTGTACGTATATTTCTGATTGCTGTGTTTTCGGGGATTTTCACGGTCAAATCAGACGCTTAAAAATCAATAAAATCATGCTATTATTTGACCGATATGATTAAAATGTTGACCCTTTTGAACGTTTTCGGAGCATTCTTAGAAAAATTTTGAATGGTTTTTGAGTAATTGAGTGAGTGTTTCGAATGAATGATAGGAGCGCTGAGTGAGTGACCGTGATCGGTTTGATCCAGATGAGTGTCAATTTCATGATATGAATATCTGCAACTCCAATTGAACATTAATCTTAGACACAAGTATCAAGTGAGTTGAATATAGAACATCGTAAAATTGACAAAATGAATAATTTTGGAATAGTATCCGAATGAGTGCTATGAATGAGTAATGAACGAAAATGAAAAAAAGGCTTATACACACCGTGCAACCGGTTGCGGCGACGACAGGTGAGAGTCTACTTTTCCTTGGCATTATTTGACGGACGGTTTAGACCAATTGGCTACGGACGCAATTAAAACAATGTTGGCAAGAATTTATTTTATCTAAAATAAAAATCCTTCTAGTTAACTCGCGGATATTATCGAAGGTTTACGAAAGATAATGAGTGACAGGTCATTTATGTTTTCCAAAAGAATTTGCTATTTTGTCTTGTTGATTGTATACAAAGACACTGTAATTACAAGTTTAAAAAAACATATACGAGATACTTAGTCTGATCCCAACTGTTTTTCTTGGTTTGCGAGTATTTGAAAAACAACTCCGATATTTCCCCTTTGATTTCAAGAGACATTGTACAATTTAAGAACGAAAAGGATCGAAAAGCACAGAATCACCGATCTGAATCCATTGCAGTGTCAAAAACCTTTAGGTCCCTGTTCAATGTCCCGCCATGATCTCTTCGCAAAATCGACAAATCGACATTTTCCCTTAAAATATCTTTTCAATATAACACACCATTTGAAAAATCGTGGACATGAATGTCAGCATGTATGTCGATCTAAATTGTTTTGATGTGTTATTGAAAAATACGACAACACAAATGATCTGACGTCTACATCAACCCCGTGAAATTCTGTCTGTCTACAGAGGCAACCTTTGTTTTTTTTGTTTTTGTTTTACTTCATGTCGTCTTTGAAAACCCGCTGTCAATTTATTTTTTTTTATTATGGCTTTAAATTTGTAAGAAATATCAGCGTATGTTATGTTGTGGCCTTATTTGCGAGGGATTTGAGAAAATATTTATTCTATAGAAGCGCTGAAAACTTACTCTACCATTTATCAACTTTAGAATACCAACGCTTATTTAAACGAATAAATTTATTTGACCTACCGTCTCCACGACATAATTCTCCGATTCTGTCGTATTTTACTCTAACCTGTCGTCGCCGCAACCGGTTGTACGGTGTGTAATAGAACATTAACTTTCTTTTTTTATTATTTTATATGATGATGGTGTTTGATATTTCCGCGGAATTGCTTAAACTTTTAAGAGAACAAAATCAAAAATACACAATAAAAAGTTGTTAATTTAACAAAAATATTTCTAAAATCTGTGTTAAAGTAGATCTAGTCTATCGTACGAATAGTTCACGCTATTCGTGGATTTTCTGGCTTTGCTTTGTAGGTCCACAAAACAGTCAAATGTGAAGCAACATTTTCAACGCTTAAATGCGGGGTGTAAATTGTTAAGGATTTTCCTTGAAATATAATTTAAGTTCTAGACGCAGGTGTTAAGTTTAATTCTAAGTCCATAAATGGGAGAGAATTTCTGCCTGGAGACACAATTTAATCGGAGCGGAAATTGCGACCGCGCTTGCGCAGAAATGACAGTGAAATTTGAGAAATTATTGAACCTACCCTTTCCCAAATTTTCCTTCTAATCATTAACATTCCCTGATTTTTTTGGCGAAGGTACTTCCAGAGTTTTGCTGGTAGAATGAAGACAAATCGAAGTACAGTTACCTCAATCTAATCCATTCTTAATCGCTTTCTCATATTCATTCATTCAAAACACTCACACAAACCATTCAAAAACGCCCAAACCCGTTGAAAAAATATAGAATCAACAACGTCATTTCAAATCAGTGTTGATAGAGAAAAAAAATCCCGATTTCACTGACATAATTCAAATTGTAAGCGTCTATAAGGTTCTTGAAGAAAAAGAAAGCTATGAATAGAACTTATATGCATATTTTATTAAAGGGAGGTAATCAATATCGCTTATTTCGTTCATCCTGAACAAAATTTGCGATGTTGAATAACCTGTCATTAAATTCACTCAAATTTCGCTCCACACACTCATTCAATTTCATTCCTCAATTATTCCAAAATCATTCACCTTGTCAATTTCACGAATTTGTTAACTGTAGAACGAAGACTAATAGAAGTTGAAAGAGAAAGAAAAGAGAAAAAACAGAGACTGCACCAGAGACAATTTATTAAAGAGAATGAGATTGAACGATAAAAAAGAATTAAAGAGAGCGAGAAAGACAGAGAGAAAGAGAGGAAAAGACAAAGACAGACAGAGAGAGAGAGAGAGAGAGAGAGATTGGAGAGAGAGAGAGAGAGAGAGAGAGAGAGAGAGAGAGAGAGAGAGAGAGTGAGATAGAGAGAGAATGAGAGAGAGAGAGATTGAGAGAGAGAGAGAGAGAGAGAGAGAGAGAGAGAGAGAGACAGAGAATGAGAGAGAGAGAGAGAGAGAGAATTTCACGGTCAGTATGTCAGACAAATATGTATCCATTATTTACACCCCAAAACCGATCTATATTACAACTTTATCACCTATACAATATAAGGACGTCTGGATTTGAATCTTTTTTTCAAGGATATTTTCTTTTGACTCACAAATTCTGACTTTTTTCAGTCTTTTATAGCAAGCTTGCTTAGGATAGCCAATAGCATTTTTTCTGTCCAAATTATTTAAGAGAATATCCATGTGTTGCGTTTAAGATGCAAAAACCTGAGAATTTTTATGAGAAGGAGAAAGGATGTGTAAGTCAATTTTGCAAAAAGTTCAAAATCTAAATTCTGCCAATCAATTTTGGAATGAGTCCACAATCCAAAATTTGCCAATCAATTTTTAAATGAGCATAAAATTCAAAACACGGTGAGTGTTTCAAATAATATGAAATTTTGTAACTGCTATTAATATGAAATTAGTTAACTGCTATTAAATGACATGGAAATGCAAAAAAAGGAAAGAAAACAGATATGCTAATCATGTTCAATACAATGGATTCATTTTAAGAGAAGAAGGGAGTTTTTGTTGATTTCATGGAGGTATGAAACTAAAATATAATAACACTAATAATTCAATATCATGAAGCAATACTGGAAGAAATTCTCCAGAATACGACATATTTGTTGCGGGACAACTTTGCGCGCAATCATGGAAATAGCTCCGTACCCAACATTCTTCTTATTGAGTAATAAACCCAGCTGTTCAGCAAAATGCATGAACATTGATTGACACAAAAAATATTAAATTATTTTTATATTTTATACCATATTTATAACTTATTTTGTGGTGGTTTTTTTATCTATTTATTTATGTATTAATATACATTTTTTGTATTTGAGTAAAGTAAAAAACACTTTGTTAGCAGAATGAGGAAATACGATTACCCGTCAATAGCAGACATCATGTTATCGAATAAATGATAGAAATGTAATTATTACTAAACCGACATTTTCTCACATAGTCTTTAAACACGAAGGCCAGAAATGAAGAGATGTTATAATTTCAATGTTGGTTGATGTTTTCCCAAATTCAGTTTGATAAAACTCGAGTGACATTCTTGTGAATTCTTGATTTATTTGTATTTATCAACGCCATTTTCAACAAAGCTGGTGCGTTTATACTTGCTTTCTTGGCGATTTCCATACTAGTTCAACCACAACATTTCATTCGAGACGCAAGCTACTCATCCAACTTAAGCGTTCTAGATATTATACGACAATTATACTCTCTCGATGGCCTAGTGGTAAAGGCGCTAGCCCCTTGACCCCGAGGTCCGTGGTTCGATCCCACAGTCGCCGGGGTGTTTGTGAAAACACTCAATAGCCACTCACAGATCACCCAGTTTTGGAATAGGGTAGCAGTAGATTTAGAGCACTGCCTTTCTCTAAGGGACGTGAAATCATCAGGATTGAGTGTACGAGAGCGACTCCATAGGCTCAACCTTTCGTCGTAATCGAATAAAATAAATAAGTATAAACTTATACGCCAATTGATGAGCGACAAATGTCTCGCGTCACAATGAATTTGTCGAATGTCAGTTGATAGATGGCAGACCTAGGTGGTTAACTCATGACTACAGATATGACATCCAAACACGTTACCAACCTAGCTCACTGGACAGATAACTTTTGCAATACTTTTTCCAAGATACCTAGCTACCAAATTTGAGTGCATGTTCCCTGTTTTCTATCTTTAAAAAAATTCCGTAAATGCCATCATTGCTTTGGTTCTAAATGCCAATAAAAGAAATATTTTGTTATATTATTGTGTTATAATTTGTCTTTATTGCTAAATAAAGATGATAAATGAACGCGTATTCTAATCTTCCTTTTGAAAGGTAAACAAAGTTGTAAAAAGCAGATGTCTTATTTTAGTACTCTACGTACACAAAAAAGTTAAGAACATCGTGAAAATGACAAGTTGATTTACTTAGTGATGCTTTTGGAATGAAATTGAATGAGTATGAGGAGCCAGTCTTTAGTGAAATTAAAGGGGTGAAATCAAATACCGCTTATTTTGTTCAGAATGAACAGATAAGAGATATTTACTACCTCCCTTTGATAAAATATGCGTACTTTTCTTATTGTGTGTCTTCGTGGAACAACCAGGCACTTTAAGATCTACACCAACAAATAAAATCATAGAATAATTTGATCGATTTAAATTAAACATCAATCTTAGTGAACGATTTCGAAATGTTTTCTAATGAGTTCGGAGTGTTTTTAATCGATTTGAGTGAGTGTTTGGATGATTGAATTGAGCGTTGAGTGAGTAATTTTGAATGATTTTAATCGGAATGAGTGTCAATTTCGTGATGAGTTTAACTGCAATATATGTATATGTTGAAAGTAAGTCCTTCATTCAAATTTATTTTTCTATGTTGACAGTTCCATGGAACATAGAAATAATATTTTAGAATGGTTTGATAACTTATTTCTGAACGATTACGGAGAGTGTTTGACAATTTGATTTTTAAAATGTAGTCCTGAGCGAATGTATCTGATCGCACTGAGAGTCAATTTTGCGATGTTATTTACTGTAAATGAATGACATCTGATATCCGAAGGATCAAACGGAAAGGTTATAAATCAGGAAAAATCGTGAAAACTATGATTAAATATGACCTAAGAAATTCTACGGTTCTTACTTAAAACATCATCAATAAACATTCATCCATATAATATAACAAGCGTCTGTAACTCAATCTCCGTAAAAGCGTCTGGGGTAATCTGATCATTTGACATATGAGCGGAAACGATCAATAAATAGCGGAATGGAAATCGAGAGACTAACGAAAAGGAATCTACAAGAGAAAGTTTATTTTACTGATTTCTATTTCTATGACAAAAATGGATTCGTGAATTGGTGCACTTTAAAAGATTTGTCACGCATTCTTTTTTTAACTTTGCCACTCATTAAAAACAAATGCCTAATGTTCATGCTTTGTAGCAATGCCAGATTAATCGATCTTATAAACAGAAACAAACACATATAAGTTCATATAATTCTTTAAGTTCAATAAAAATAATTCAATAAACTTTAAAGGACATTATCACAATCGTGCAGTGCTCAAGCGTATTCAAGACTTATTATATCATTATTATAGCTAATTACATCGTGAAATTGACCAGGTGAACGATTTTGAATGATTTCGGAATGATGTTGAATGAGTGTGTGGAGCGAATTTCGTGTGCATTTGTAGGGATGTAATCCAATATCGCTTATTTTGTTTAGGATGAACAAAATTTGCCATATGTGATACTTTCCTTTAATGAAATATGCATAAAGTTCTATAGATAGCTTCCTTTTGCCCCGAGAACCAATCAGATGCCGATAATTTCAAATATGTAAGTGAAATCGCGATTTCGTTCTTGCTTTATTCATTTTGAAGGTAGTTGTTCATCTTTTATCTTTTAGTCAATATGAGCTTTTTTGAACGCTTTGAGTGAGTGTTTGGAATGAATGAATGAATGAATGAATGAATGAATGAATGAATGAATGAATGAATGAATGAATGAATGAATGAATGAATGGAGCGCTGAGTGATCGATTTAAAATGGTTTTAATTGAGATGAATGTCAAATTCACGATGCAACTAACTGTAACAGACGCTTACAAAATGTAATCACTCAAATTCTAAACCGTACCGCCTTAAGCTTGTTAATTACATTTTCATGAAATCTCGATCAAAGGCATCGTACATATATCTGAGTGTTCCATAATACTACAGATATTTGAGGCTTTAATGTATTTACCATATTTCATGATATTTTAATCTCTTTGAAATTTTGATGGAAATACCTTCATATACAATTACTAGCTGTATTTTTTTATTAAAATGTTGAGGGTATACCTGCAAGCATTTGCACCCGGCTTGGGGTTTACATCGTCCATTCGACTGCATAGGATTGAAATGTACAGGGCATAAACCAACCTAAGCCACTACATGCGAAAGTTTAAAATAAAAATTGTTACTAGGATCCATCACTCGGACGAAGTAAGCCGTAGTCCTCCTTTAGTAAAATGTATGGTCAAATTGTATATTTTATAATTGTAACCTCGAGGCAAAACATTTTATCTTATAACTATACAAATGCCGCACTCACCTCCAATTTGACTGACAACATTTTAATTGTGATTGTTGATACAGGACAAAAAGCAGATCGTTAATGGGTCACCTAACACCGTGCATACAACATATACAAAACACTGTGATTAGGTTTTAATAATCGTACCTCTCAAGAAATACAAGAGAAACATCCTAATCTCATTTGCGTTTTAAGACAACGAGTCGTTTCCTCATTCAAAGTAATATTTTATTCTATTTCTATGCAGCCTATATTTCGAAGTATTCACCAAGGGTATTTGAGGACGTATGCTCGAAACAGGGTTAATTTCGTGATTTGACCTCTTAAATTTTGCGTTCAACCTCATTTTCCGGATATCATCTTAGTAACGGTAACAACGAGAAGATTCACGCAAACCAACCGGAAGTTGTCAACTTACAGAAACATTTCCGGTCACGTGAACGGTGTCGTAAATTTTATCGAGCAGAAAATGTAATGGAAACCTACAAATTGATAATACTGATGCATTATCATGGAATAAATTCGAAAGAGATGGGTTCGTGTTGTAACCTAAATGGGTATTCTACGACCCGGGAAAGAAACGACTTTATATATTTCACCAAGTAACCTGAATGAATAAATTTCTATACTTCCTCCGATTTAACGAAACATATAGGTCAATTCATAGAAATAAAAACAAATCTGCGATCTTTTATTTGTTTTAGACGACTCGTTTAATAAATGAATGAGCTCTCTTTATATAAGATACTCGAACTGCAACTCGTCATAAGAAACTTTGTCGTTACTACAAGAATATAACCGGAAGTGACGTCCCATGAGATAAGACGAGATGTGGCGAGATTTTTCGAGAATATTTCTCGAGATAATGGATTTCGGATTATTGTGTTCCTTGTGGTCCCGAGGGCAGAATTTCTGTCAGAAAAAAAACGTCTTACATTCGATAAAACATTGTGAGCCAGAGAAAAACTTATTCTTTATGGAGGCTCATTATAAAATATTCCAATATGTACAGATACATAGCAAGTACACGAAATTACACTGCTTTTTATTTCGTACAGCTAAGCACGTCTTGAAATTGACAGGTTGAATTATTTTGAAATGATTTTGGAATGAAATTGAATGTGTGTGTGGAGCGAAATTTGGGTGAAATTAAAGGGATGTAATGCAATGTTGCTAGATATGTTCAAGATGAACAAAATTAGCGATATTTATTACCTCCTTTCAATTGAATATGTGTACTTTTCTTATTGTGTGACTTCGTGGACCAAACTTCTATAATTACTTATTTGTTATAAATACTCATTGTCATTATTATTTCATGTCAAGTTCCCCATATTCACAGTCTTGTTTTTTCATTTCGAACAAGGCTGTGAAAGAAGGGGAAAACAGCCGCCATGGCACAAGAGGATTGTAAATACAGTATAACAACCATTGCATCTAGTGCAGTTAAAATCTCAATCAAATTAGGGAAAATAGAATCCATACAATAATTAGCCTAGATAGAATGTGACTCGAAGCCAAACTGTCAAAGCTACAGTTGAATCATCATACTTGAGCTGTAGTTTTGATGCTTTGATCTTCCTTAGGTACAGTGATAAAAAAAAAAAACAAAAAAAAACAACAATTATCTGATTAATTACAAAGACTTATCAATCCTTATTTCGAAAAAGCATCTATCCCTCGAACACCATCACACCTAAAATTTTGTCATTCTCAAATTTCTCTTTAATCTTTTTTGTAAAATTTACCGGAAGCTCTTAATGTACTGTCATGTATTTCATTATGTATATATTGTCCGTATTGTACCTTGTTGTACTTGGACGTAATAAAGGATATGTTATGTTCTGTTCTGTTCTGGACCAACCAGACCATTAAAATCCACACCAGCAAATAAAAACGTAGAATAATTTGATCGATTTAAAAGTAAATCATTGAATTAAATGTTAATCCTTGTTAGCGATTTCGAAGTGTTTTTCTAATGATTTCGGGCGTTTTTTGGTCGATTTGAGTGAGTGTTTGGAATGATTGAAATTAGCGCTAAGTGAGTGATTTAGAACGATTTTGATCGGAATGAGTTGCCATTTTACTTAGAGTCGATCTTTGATAGATATTATCCATTGTTTCAATTACTTTTACGAAGATCCAAGGTCATTTCTTTTCTGGTGAAGGGTATCCAACGCAGGAATCGCTTTTAACCCTTTCCTGTTGTACACAATTTTGGACCTGTCCTAATTCGAAGGTTTTGCATACGAAAATTTAAAGTGGATTTAATTTGAAAAATAACCATTCTATATGGTAGAAAATAGTATGGTAAAAGAAGAAATTGCTTGTCAGAAGCAATTTCTTCTTTTATCACGGTGTTTTCTCAATCATAAAACCGCAGGCACGTAAAAGGCAGGGATTAAACAGCAAAGGGTTAAGGTAGTCGAACCGTTACAGTTATGAACATACACTGTGTTAACCGAGTTTTCCTAATGCGAACGACAAAAATGGTGCAATAAAACTTGTGTTAAAAGACCACTTAGGGGACCATAAAAAGTGGTCGTTAATAGAATTGGTAGCTTAATACGACATTTCATGATAATTATCACCAGTCATTTCGATATTTATGAATTGTCGAAAAATTCTTACTGAATCCTATGGTGTCCGAACCATAGAATAGTCTCAATGGGTTCCAACATCACAAGATTAAAAAACAAATAATTTTCCAATTTAAAATGTTCATTTTTTCAGAGATTTTCCTTACTCTGACGGAATCTTTTCGGTGGTCGCTTAAGAAAAAATGGTAGTTTACTTAAAGTGGTAGCTCGAGAAAGATAAATTGTATTTCTAATTTAAAACGCTTGTACGATAATTTGATGGCTTTTGATCCAAGCGTTCAAAATATGAAAACGTTAGCAAACGTGTTAGGACTGTATCCCGCTGCACACGTTAGAGCACATGGAAGCGGGGTACAATTCTGTAAAGTTTAGAGAAGGTTTTCTTTTTGAATTGATGGAACCATGATAGTTCCGTAACAATTAGGAAATCTATGTCTTTCACAACCTTAACCGAGGATTCTACCCTAATGAAACAATAAGTGAACCTCGGTTTACACTGTCCAAAACGATGTGAAACTATTAAGGGTTCACTACAGTTAGTTACATCGTGAAATTGACATTCATCCAAATCAAAACCATTCTAAATCGCTCACTCACCGCTCTATTTATTCATTCCAAATACTCACTAAAACCATTCAAAAACACTCCAATATCAATGATAAGATAGGATCAACAACTTCATTCAAAATCAATATAGCTATGAAAAAATCGCGATTTCACTAACATGATTGAAATTTGAAGCGTATGATGGGTTGGGGAAGACATAGAAAACTATTCACAGATCCTTGGTGCAAATTTTATTAAAGGGGGTAATTAATGTGCTAATTTTGTTCATCTTGAACAAAATTAGCGATATTGAATTACCTTACTCGAATTTCACTCAAAACCCTCTCCACACACTCATTCAATTTCATTCCAAAATCATTCTAAAATCTTTCATATTGTCAATTGCACGATGACACTAACTGAACCTTATAGAAAAGCCATGTCGTGTAATACGTGCAGTGTTCCATCAGTCAAAACCAGACCCAGTATTTGTGTGTAACTTATCAATGTAATTAGACGGCAAAAATCAATGAACACAAAACTAATTTAACTAATTACAAATTTTAGTTATCTCTCGTGCTACAGTTTGCCAGTGTATCACAGATTTTATATATTCATAGATTTTGACGAATCTCTATAATTCAAATTCTGTTTCGAACAAATTGCTTATGTTAATGTTTGTTTAAGGGTTTTGATACCGCTTTCAACAATCTTTCAGTTATATCGCGGCGGCTGGAGCACTTAACAATGATTTCTTGACATTCCTCACATGGTTCAACTACATTAATTTACAATTTTGAAGCAGAAAATACTAATACCTTAACGTTAGGGGGGGGGGGGGCTGTCGTCATAGCGCATTTGGTAGCGCCTAGGACTGTCAATCTAGAGGTCCCGAGCTCGATCCCCGACGGTGGGGCACTCATTTTTTTCCGACTATTTGTTTCCCACCAATGAGTTGATAATAGAAGACATGCAATAGCAGCTGGAGGCTAGGAAAAGATGTAATGTCTCAACATTTCGGAACTCGCGATCTTTCGCTATGCTAACCAAGGTTTCCAAATGAAAACATTAGGAAATCTCGGTTTACATTGTTAAAGTACATTTTGTGCATTACTTCCGAAATATCGCGGAAATATTACGGGTCCGCTACCTCAATGACATTTCAACCAGCCTGACTCAATGTTTTACCACAATGTTTAAGTGTAAAGCAGACAGTACAGTCTAAGATAAAGTTAAGTTTATTTCATAATCAGTGTTCAAACAGGTGGTTTGCTCCACGACTTTTCACTTAAAGTAGTGGACCCGTAATAGTTTCGCAACGTCTCGGAAGTAATGAACTTAAACAGTGTTAACCGAGGTCTCCTAATGATTTTCATAAGGAAACCTCGGTTAACACTGTGAAAGATCATATGGTTCGAAATGTTGCGGAAATATTACGGGTCCACTACCTTAATTAACCGACAACCGTCGAGTCACGAGTCGACTGTTAACACTTTGGTACCCTATGCAACCGAAGCACATTGGCTTCTAACTCTCATGTGTACCCATTTATACACCTGGGTGAAAAGGCGCAACGTGGAGTTATTTTTTTGCTCAGAAAAGTTCCAATGGTCTGGTCGGAATTCGAACCCAGGACCCTCCGATCACAAAGCCACCGTCCTAACCACTGGATTACGGACTCCACATGGCTGCATATGTGCATGCTGATCTTTGTATAAACTGCCTGTCAAAGCTTTCTTTATCAAAAGAAAGCTGACAAAAATAGCAGGATAAGGGGTAAATACTTATTAGTACTTTAGATGCAATCCTTTATTTAGAGAATATTATAGCGTGGTCATTTAATACCAGATACTTTAAAAGAGTCATCTATAAACAGATAGTAACGAGGCTGCGTCGGGTTTGTTTTTTTTTCTTTTTTTTTTCTTCTTTTCTAGCTGACTCTTTTAATAAATGAGTGTAATGAGCAATTTTTTAATGATTTTCAAGGAAAGTACATATTCGCTTATTTCATATTTACTGTAATATTTAGACATATTCCCCTTCAATTAACCTCGATCAAAATCATTAAAAAAAAACTCGCTCAGCGCTCCAATTATTCATTCAAAACACTTAGACAATTCAAAAACGATCCACTATCACTGAAGATCATAAGCTACAATCAAAACAAAAATCGGTAACTTTACTCAGACCTTGCTCCACCCAATCATTCAATTCAATTCCAAAATCATTCCAAAATCACTCATCTTGTAAATTCTACGATGTTGTGAACTGTTTGTCACACCCTAGGGCAGTCTTAGCAGGTTTTTGTGCGCATCCGAAGCTGTTCTTATTTTGTTGTTTCTCTCGGTGATCGATTTTTACGTCAGTACACCGGAAGAGCGTTAATTTGGTGTGTTCTCGTGTAACACGAGATGTCTGCGAGAAAATTTAAAATATCAAGGGAATTTAGGCTGGACACTTTAACATATGATTTTTACCGACTGTCGTCTGTAAGAAACATGATATATAGAAAAAAAATCTGATTATTTTTAATTCAACCCAATGCGTGTACTTTTGTTATTTTATTCCGTACTCTTTTTCCGTCACACTACCGTGGTTTTGCTTATTTATCTAATTACTTTCTATTTATTTTTATGATCTGTCAAGCCTAAGAATTTGCAAATCTTTCAATGATCTTTTTATTGAGGTAGTGTTTTTTTTTATTTTCATTTATTTATTTATTTATTTTTTCAAAATAATATCACAATTAAGGCATAAATATGATAATGATGTGCATTATTTTAATGTCATCGCTACCATTATATCTGATCATAGATACCATTTACAAAGTTCATATCATTATCTTTGAGCAGGTGATGTCAGTGTGATTCTAAAGCGATATATTTACAGCTCGAAAGAAAAGTCTGTTAGATTAGCATTTACGTACAAATTCGCACCTACATTTTATTGTAAAATATTTTCTTAACACGTAGAGCAAATACAGGCAATTGCTATTTGCTTTCAACATCCTATTTTATAAAACATGCACATGTTAGTTGTCATTCTCGATTGCTTGTTTCTGCAAGAACAAACCATGTGCCCAGTTTTGTGTCCGGGATAACGAGGCGCTCGCTAGCGCATAGAGCTTGAAAATCTTACAATTTCAATAATGTCAGTGAAATCGCGTTTTCTTTCTATGTATATTAGTTTTTAATGTATCTGTTGTTTTATCTTTTTTAGTCAATTATAGCGTTTTTGAATGGTTTGAGTGTGTTTTTGGAAGGAATGAACGGAGCGCTATGTGATCGATTTAGAATGGTTTTGAGATGAATGTCAAATTTCGCGACGTAACTTACTGTATCATGCACATCAGATTGAAGCGCTTCTACTGATAATTGTTGAGAAATGTTTTGTCTTAGGAATAAGCCAGGAAAATATCGAGTAGGACCCTAGGGTCTCTTGATACATGGACATTTGGTGGGAAAATCCACTCGTTTAGACTTAATAGCCTTGAAGGCATGGCACTTATTAAGAATGTTGCTAGATATTGACTCTTTCCTTAAAGAGAGGGAAATACAATAAATGAATGTATTTCAAATGCCAAGCACATGTTTCAATGCGATGAATGAGGCGCAACCGTCGGATCATTGCGAAAGTTGTTGTTTCCTACACAAAGCAATCCCTAGCTTTACTTTGGACTCATTACACAGTTAAAACATCGTGAATTTTACATTCATCTCAATCAAAACCAATCTAAAGCGCTCACTCAGCGCTCCATTTATTCAATCCAAGGAATATGAAGCTATTTATAGAATATATATGCATTTTTAAAAGGAAGGTAATTAATATCGCTATTTTTGTTTATCCTGAACAAAATTGTGATATTGGATTACCTCCCATTAAATTCATCCAAAAGTCGCCCCACAAACTTTTTCAATATCATTCCAAAATCATTCCAAAAACATTCATCTTGTTAATTTTATGATGTTCTTAACTGTACGATCATATAGTCATTGTCCGCCTTTTCCTCGCAAATAAAAATAAATAAAAAAATACGATTAACGTCGCAAATGTTTTAGTTAAAAAAAAAGTCTTCGATTTTTTTCTCTCATAAAGATCATTTGATGGAATGACTTTTTTAAATTTTAAAAGTGTTTACTTTCGATCATTTTTGTTTTTTTTTTCTATATTCAATGAATTTATTAATTGAAAGTTCATTTCCATAGAAAAAAAAACGAAGGGAAAAAAACGAGACAGATCTGGGAGTAAAGACATTAGGAACATGAATATGGAAAATTATATGCTTAAGTAGAAAATAATGGTTTCTAGAGCAAATTAAAGCAATTACAATACTCCAATCAACAACTTCATTATTTCTTTAATTATTTTCTTCCACTATCTCATTTACCTTGTTGCGTTTTTAAACGCTCGGAATATAGCAGCAGATCTTCACTCTGTTATCTTACCGACAAACAAGTAATATTACATAATTATCAAACCCTACTTTGTTCAAACCTATTATCATTTTTATTCATATCGTTTAAATCATCGCGTTATTCCATTGTGGATTCAAAAGAGTCTCATGTTATCTGTGAGGACACAAAAACAGAATAGTGCATATATTTTATTAAACGGAGGTAATTAATATCGCTTATTTTGTTCATTTTGAACAAAATTAGCAATATTGGACTACCTCCCTTTAGTTTCACTCAAAGCTCGCCCTACACACTCATTCAATTTCATTCCGAAATGATTCGTAAAATCATTCATCTTGTAAATTTTACAATGTTACTAGTAACATACCTTTACGGAATCAACATATACTCTATTCATCTCTTATATGAATTCGAATTGAAAAACGAAATAGGTTTGAACAAAGTAGGGTTTGATAATTATGTAATATTACTTGTCTATTTTAGTCCGAGTTTTGCTATATAATTTCCAATTTTAGAGATATTTTGGGGTATTGTGTTTTGATAATCGCTCAGTAAATTTCGAAAATACACCAAAAAGCTTTCCAAAAAAACGTTCCCCATCCAAGCAACTCTTATGAAAGCAGATACGCACTATGTTTTATAAGAAAACGGACACAAAACGCTTAAGAAATGTTATCTCACTTTGTACGAGGTCTAACGTGCAAAGCGGAATACTATTCTCAAACGTTTACGAACGTGTTTTTATCCTGAACACAGGTTAACGAAACATTGTCTTCTTCGTATCACAAAAATAAGTTTTAACGATAATTTCTATTAACACCATGGCAGAGTCGAAAGGGTATCTCTATTTTTCCCTCTAAAAGTACGTTTTTTCTCCTGCTTGAGAAATTAAGAAGCAAATTTTAAACGACAGACTCTAACACAAATGACATTACTGGTTTACAATAAAGTAACGTCAAACACAATTACTATGGTAACCGAATTTAGTGTTTGTTTTCAGAAAAACACCTTTCCCGCACTTTTCTCCTATTCATTTTATTTTGATAAACACCTCTTTCAAAACGTTTCTCGGACAGAATTGTGATTACAAGCCGTAACCTGTCACGATTAAATTTTGCTACTTGTTCAGGATGTTCAAACGGTTGAGAACGTTCAAAACGGCATCCCGTTTTGCACATGACGTGCAAAGTTGGTGCCATTTCGCGTATATTTCGAGAGGTATTTTCATCTTGGTTTCTTATTGATTTTTAAATATGATTATAAAGACAATGGTGCTCTTTATACTGTCTAACATTTGTCTTAATCCCAAAATGCACTTTTTGAGAAACTCCGAGGAATTGTCCGCACCTTGGCGTTGTTGTTGGCGTTGACGTTTTTATATGTGTTGGCGTGAGAAAATTTAGGTTTGGTCATAAAAGTTTTGCCATTGAAAACATCTTCATTAAACAAAATATTTGTGTTCATCGCAATGGCTTTCCACTTACAATCAAACATAAGCGCATTTTGTACGAATTACGTTCGTCCTGGACACTAGACATTTTATCCCTTTTTTTTCATATAAAATGTAACGAATTGCTGATGAACTACACTACTCAAAAGTTCTAAGCGGCCACCTTACCTTTCCCCATTTGTCGCACTTTTTACGCTTTTATTTTGAAATGTGAACTTTGTTTTTTTAATAAGTGGCCATTCAGTCATCATCCTATCCAATTGTTTTGTAAAATCATGCATCAGTAAGTCCTAAAGACGGAAATAAATGCATGTACCCTCAAATTCAAAAGTCACAAAATTCACACTTTTAAGAGAAATTTGAATTTTTCGATACTTGAAAAACGCAAAGCCTATCAATCTTTTGTACTAATATCGGTGGCACAACGCCTGTGAACTTCTAAAATTAATAAGAAATGCCAAAATTTTCTACACAATCCTTATACTAACAAGAAATGTAAAAAAAAATACCCCACCCACCGATGTTAACTTTGAAATCGAGGGTACTACTTCTTTCTTTTAATTTTAAAACAGTTCTTGTTGAATTATTTCACTGATTTTTCTCTTGTTGACTTCATAAATGATTTTGCTAAATTATTCAATCGAAAACGGGATGATACCATGCGGCATTTATAACAAATGACCAAAAAGGCAAGTGGCCGCTTAGGAGTTTTGAGGAGTGTACTTCAGACTTTCAGTACAAAGAGTAGCAACGTCTTCATGAATATACTGAGCAACAAAACTTTACATGACTTCATGAGGGTTTTAGTGTCAATATGAAACAATATATAGTACACATGCATATACAGTTAAGAACATCGTGAAATTGACAAGGTGATTGATTTGGGACTGATTTCGCAATGAAATTGAATGAATGTGTGGAGAAAGGTTTGAGTGAAATTAAAGGGAGGTATCCAATATTGCTTATTTTGTTCAAGAGTATCCTTTCATTAAGTTTACGCGCGTAACGTCGTTTCAATATTGTGTGTAAGAGAAGTCTGAGCCGATTAATGCCTTGCAGTTACCGTTATTTGGATGAACTGTTTTAGAAGAATCATAATGGTAGTCGCGACTCTATACGGTGTCACTTTTGAGCCAATCTCATGCATTTTGACTGACTTCTCAAGCGTTTGGGGGGGGGGGGCGATTTGTTTGATTGTTTATGTAGGTTTAACGTCACTTGAACGCATACCGACAATTTTATTTCTGGCTTTTATCTTTCGAAAGTGGTGACATACCAGTTTCAATAAAAATAAGAAAATATTTCATTTTTCGGCTTCACTGGGAAATCGTAAATATAGAAAACGGTAAATGGAAAGTAATGTACTTCAATATTTCATAAACATATTCTAGAGAGATAGAATCTGAAGAAAATCTAACAAAATATCTCCCAAGTGACTAGAATACTGCCAAACTACCACTTTTATGAGATGACAAGAGAGCCAAGCAAAATCTCGGAAAATCTCTCACCAAATCTCGTGGGACGTCACTTCCGCCTGTGATTTAGGGGATATGGTTAAAATGCGAAGTCTATGGTACTGTCAGTTAGACTAGCGAGGGGTGTAAACAATTGTGTCAATTTACACGAAATCTTGTATGGTCAATAATCCTTGAGGCTTTTTATTCCTTAGGACATTTCGAATGTACCGCTGGGACATTGTTAACATTTTATAACATTTTTTTTCTCCGAAATCGAACAAAAAGGAAAAGTAATGTTTGTTTGTTCGTTGGTTTGACTTTCTACTTTAGAGTCGCTAACGAAAGGAAATTTAAATTTTCTTAATTAGAAAAAATAACGAATGCCTCATTCAAAAAGAAAGCATTGGCACGGGAATTTATAACATAATCGATCTTTGACGACTGTTTTATCACAGTTGTTACTTTGAAATTCTCGTATTTTCTCGTCACCATCTTCTGTTACGGGAAATCACGGTAAATGAGCTACTTCCGGTTTAACATTATTGGAAAATCAATGTAGTTATTCAATGGTCATTTATTCCGGTACACATGTCTGGTTGTAAAAAAAAGAATAATGATAATTGCTTATTTAAATTTTGTTTCTCTAAAGCAATCTAGCACGTGAAGAAAAAAAAAGAACTCTACTTGGAAATTTAAATTTTCTTTCTTTCTTATTGGCTTGAAATATGGTTTTATTCCAACGTAAAATAAAATTTGAGAACACAGATATTTCGTAGGCTTGCGCATAAAGATGTCACACAGAAAATATGTCCGATTATGGATTTTTTAAATTTTCGTATGGGGATGAGTGAATTTTTTACTGCGTTTTTTTTTTTTTTGTTTTGTTTTTTTAGTATAAAGTGCAATTGTCCTAGCACATGTCTTATGTTTAAGCCATGTGCTAAGGCAATTGCACTTTATACTCCAACAAACGCAATGAAAATACACCCAAAAATACTTCAGTAATAATTTATTTCAATATCGCATATTAAAAGAGTATAATTATGTCGCTATCCTAGTTTGCTGGCATAAAATTGTACAAATTTGACAAAGAAAATCGACAACTTAGACGTTTCCACAGGTATTGATGACCAGAAAATTATTTCTGGCAAGTCTTTCTCGATTATAAAAGAGATCGAGCGAGCCTGAAAGAGTTGCTTGGCGGTCTTCGTCGGATCGCTGTAAACGGGGACTCAGCATCGGAGCTACATGATTGTAATCCATTTTTTGTGGACAATGATTCAATTCATAACTTATCAATTGACGATTGACGGTTATAGAAGTGGAACAAGGGTTTTCAGAATTTCTACAACGCTTGACTTGCAGAACTATCGTCGGCGGTTTCCCAAAATACCTCTTTCAGTTCAAACAGATATTAAGTGCAACGAATTTCCCCACGTGATGTGATATAAACCAATTAAAATTCTTCTTTTTTCGGTTTGCAATTATTCTATAATACTGTTTTAATCAAAAGATTGAAACATACTATTTTTCGAATGCATTGAGATACGAATAGAAAAAAAAAAAACGCAATCAGATTTACACGTATTCATACAGTTTGATTAGTTTCGTACCTGCATGAATTTAAATAACACTCTCTTCATCTCTTAAAAGTATTTGAGAATTCGATAACTAGCAACCTGTTATATTAAGATACCGATGAGGACTGTCCCAGAAATTAGGGAAGTTGTAAAGTATGCTACTCCACTTCGGTCAAAAATATTTCTGAATCGCTTGATACGTTTAGAATAGTTTAGAAGCCATGTTAACTGATATCTTGACATATAATAATATTATTATATTTAAACACTGGCTTTCGGAGGTACAGCCACCTTCATCGGGTGAATCCTATGAATTGCTTCGCCTGATGAAGGTGGCTGTGACGCTGAAAGCTAGTGCACAAAATATAATATTATTATTAACAGTTTTTATCTCAAGAAGAGAACTTTTTATACGTTAATATCTTGACACATACTTGGGTCGCAAAAGAGTCTGTAAATTTTACGGTTTATTTTCCCAGAAATGACCCAGTCCTAGACTGCCAGGTGATCAATATCCAATATAAAAAGAAATGATTGTATCACAGATTTAATATCTTTGTTGATGGTAGAATAGCGTGTCGAGATTCTATTTATCTTCTCATGAATAAATAAAAACAAATTGTTTGCACAAACAAAATACAATTGTTTTGTATTGATAAATAATTCACAACGAATGAAATAATCCCCTTATCACCTTGTTAAATCATTTAAGACGACAGTGAAACGATGCGTGGAATTTATTAGTGTATTTGATCTGCCCTGTGTTTTGGATAGAAATGATATAGGCGTATTTTCAAAACTGAGCTCGAGATTCTATATATGAATACATGTTTCACGGATCACAACACAAAATCTACCTATATAGAAAACGTTGGGGAAATGTTGCACTGCTTTGCAAGTTTCTCGCGTTTCTCACGTGCAAATCGGGGTACAATTTCTTCCAAACGTTTTCTTCCTGATCCCATGTGGTTTGTGTGCAAAGCGGTATATAATTGGTAAACTTCGCTTTGTCATCCTACAGTTAGTACATCACCTCAATTTAAAAATCACTCTAAATCGCTCACTCAGCGCTCCATTAATTCATTCATAAAATACCACATTCTATATTTGGCATTAAATACAAAACCAAAATTTAGCATATTGAAGTGGAAATGTACATGTATGTGGAGATATCAATGAGTGAGTAGTGATACAATTCTTTGATATTATATGATTCGTTAGCAAGAGTAAAACAAATTGTTATTATACCGTTAGGCAACTCAATGTAAGCTGGAGTAGAAACAAACTTTTATAGATTCGCATCTCAATCACATATGCCGCATATTTTTGAAGATGCGGTCTATCAACCTGAAAGGCGAAGTTTTGTTTGACATGGAATTTCATTCATTCATTCATTCCAAACACTCACTCAAACCATTCAAAAACGCGCAAACCAATTGAAAAATATAGAATCAACAACGTTATTCAAAATAAATTTTGAAAGAGAAAAATCACGTTTTCTCTGACATTATTCGAATCATTAGCGTCGCAAAGGTTCTTGAAGAAAAAGGAAGCTATATAAAGAACTAGTATGCATTTTTTTATGAAAGGGAGGTAATCAATATCGCCAATTTTGTTCACCCTGAACAAAATTTGCGATATAGGATGACATCCAATTGAATTCACTCAAAGCACGCTCAGAAATCATTCACCTTGTCAATTTCACGATGTTGTTAACTATTAACGCAGGGCAGATATGAATTGAAAAAAAATGTCAGTCACAAAAAAAAAACTGGTTTTTGGAGCGTTTGACTAAAAGTTGCGAGTTTTATCTCCTGACTGGCACACATGACAAACTATAGATATACAGTATAAGTTTTAATAGGTGATAAAAATCAACTTTACATTAAAATTAATATGAGCCTGTGCGTGAAATTTCCAACCATAACAAATATACGCAAAGCAAAGCTTCTGGCCAGCCTGTGTGGCTGGCCAGAATCTTCACTATGCGCGTTATAGATAGATAAGGTCTTAATCCATCTTCATGCAGTCAGCATATATCATTATTGCATTGTGTCATTGTCTATGATGGCCAACATTTGTACCTCACGCAGTTGTGAAATTGTTGGAAATGTCACGCACAGGCTCATATGAGATAAAAGTTTCTCGAGACTACCTCTTAATTGCAGCTCTATGCATGTAACTGTTTTCGGATTAGACATAGGCGTATCAAGGATTTTGAAATTTATTCGCACTCATAAGACAACAACCAACAATTCATAGGATAAAGGCGATATGTGGACTGTGACAAAAGATGAATGTCCTCCGTCCGCTCCCCTTTTCTATAATTTGAGCGTTGGTGAATAATCAAAACCTCGTAACTACATCTTAAATAAGCTGTAGTTTCGATGTTATGATCATATATCAACGATATTTTTCAACAGATATTTCTTTTACGATTTTGCGTATATTGCGTAATGGGAGTTACGCCCTTGTTAGACAATAAAGCAAGGCTCCCTGTGTCGGTGCTTTACATCGATCAAGATGAGGCACTAGAGGTTACAGATCAAGGACTCTACTGACTAGGGTAATGAGGGTTGACTTGATTCGCATTTAAAGGTGCATTAATTTCTATACGGATGAAAACTTAAAGGTCAATCTTTTAAAAAAAATGGACATTACAACTTATTTGTAAAATGGCCTTCGTCGCAGGAATGAAGTTAACCCCGCGAAATTTTTGATTTTACACCATCGTTATTTCACTGGTGGAAAAACTATGCAAATGTGCTAAGAGCATATAGTCACGTAATACTAAAGTTATGAAAACAAGGTTCATAAGGCATTTGATGATTTCATTTCGCAAACGGCGTTATGTATTTCGCGGAATAACCTGAATCCGTTAATTTCTGGAATTTCCTCGATTAATCGCAAAAATTCAGGTCATATTATAGATAGATATAAATAGAATATCAAGTTTGTGCTAATGAAATACCAAATTTATAAAACTCATTATGTAAGACAGAAACAAACTCGAAGTAGTCGAATTGTAATAGGAAATTCATTCAGGTTATATACAACATCGGAAATTAAATTGTACCATAAAAATATCATAAATAAAATCGTTGGCTGCGATATCGCACGGTGTACGTTGCAAATGTAATTCAAGCCTCACAAAATAGATTTTCGTGCAGCGTTCACTTCTTTTGGCTCTTGTTCAGTTAGCTATTGTACCAAGTGGAAAAAATATACAAAAATTCAAGTGTGATTGGTATCTTTGTTTATGTATCATTTATTTCAAACACGCACTGTATTGTTTCGTCGAGATGATTCCAATGAGTACCTACAGCATTTTGTATTGTTGAGAAATAGCAATGTATGACTTGGGTCTCCGTTTACACCTCCAGAGCTACAGAAAGAGGGGGTATTTTTGATTTCAAGTATGACTATTTCAACTATTCTTGCACAAATCCTATGCTGTGGGTACTCATTTGAATCGCCTGGTCAGGACGATTCAAATGAGTACCCACAACATAGGTTTCAATGAGAAATAAAGATTTTAGACTGGCTTTACCCCCTTTTATCTGTACCTGTAATAAGAGATGTTCCAAATGACATAAAGACACTAAACGCTTCACAGGATACAAAGACGTCGCCATTTAAATAATGTCAAGAGCGTAATTTACTTCAATATTTTATAGAGCCATTGTGCAGAGATAAAAACTGAAGGAAATGTAACAAAATGACTCCCCCGTGAGGTACAAACTGCTAAAATACCACTTTTAAAAGATGACAAGAGAATCCTGCGAAATCTCGGAAAATATCTCATCAAATCTCGCGAGACGTCACTTCCGCTTGTGATTTAGTTCTAATGACTAAAACGGAGAGTATATGGTATTGTAATAATACCACGAAACAACGTGAAATTTGTATCAATTAAAAAAAAACAGCCCTGCGATCAGGACCACGAACGGTGCAACCAGATCGCCAATTATATCCCCGCTTTGCACGTGCTTTTGCGTGCAAAACAGGGAATATTTGTTTAACTGTTCGCGCCGTTTTGCCATCCTGAACACAGGGCTGTTGTCTTCAATTGCAGAATTGATTTGAGAAAATTATGTACGTTATATCCATCAAGATGCCGAATCCAATTGACCTACCGATGGCGTGATAGGCGTCAAATTAAACTCCTAATTGGATTATTAATACATTCGATGTGAGAAAGCTTCGGAAGGTATCTTTATATTTCAAAACTGCCGTTTTTCGTCATCGCCAAGGTTAATATGAAATGTATGAGCACCTCCGCCATTAAAGCACTGTATTGACGAAATCTATGACGAAATTACATACGTCATCAACTTCCGTTGAAAATCTGAACGGGAAAAGACAGCAAACGAGAAAATAAATGTTATACAGCCTTTAACATTTGTGACCCGTCACGCAAAAAGGGACCATCTGGGTAGTGCGTAAAGTGTCGACACTGGTCAGACTGCGCGGTGTGCGCAGACTGAAAAGGGTCGAAACCTTTTGCGATGTGCTTATTTTTTGAATCGAGAATGTTCAATCAACCTTTGAGTGAAATAAATTATCGAAATGCGACCTCTTGTTAACCAATGCTGGACCCAATCTCTTTTTTAAATAGTCATTTTACAGTGTTCCCAGATGGTCCCTTTTTCGTGATGGGTCACATTTGAATAATGGATTGATTAACCTTACAGAAAAAAAAAAACACAAACAAAGTATACAAATAGTCACTGTATCTTTAAAAAGGAATAGAAATTCCAAAACATGAAGCAATTGAAAGTAGATTTGCAATACTAATTAAGTGAATGCTAATTACTAGTAGAGAGAAATAATGCAGATAGGGGCTTAATTTCGAGAGAACACTCGCGGACGGGAACTCATATTTCCTGACTGATGACGTTTGCTATAGAATCCTGGGTCCCGTTTTAATAAATTTCTTATAAAAAGTTAGTCTTAAGTCAAAATCACAAATCATATCTAGTGTTTTCGTTCATAGTTTGAGTCGGCCTTGCAATATTTAATTTGAATCGTCTTTAGAAGACGATTCCAATTAAACTGAAACCAACTTCTAATCGGTCACTGCATGTTTATCTACTTTCGACAAATTTACAAGAAAATAATTGAACAGAACATTGCTTTCATGCAAAGACAAACCAATCTAAAGGAATTTGGTAAAATAATTGTTAGAAAAGGACCGACAGAACGATTGTAGCAGACAAAAGAAGACACAAACCTTACTTTAAAAAAGTCACTAAACTCGCAAAATTCAGGGAAATTTTGAAATTTCAGTCGAGAAAATACCGTTATGTTGTTACAAAATCATTATCCTTTCGATGCCTTCAGGGTAGAAGACTATAAAAACGAAAAGAAAAAAGTTATTTGAGATATTCATTTTCGTAAATGAGCATGATGAATTTGTTTAATTTACCCCACCCACCAATGTTAATTTTGAAATTGGGGGTACCGATGTTCTCATGCAAGCTAAATTGCTTTTCCCGGAGATTTTTTTGTGAATTTGGGGTTCGCTATCTACCAAGTTAGAAGTTGGTTTGAGATGATGCATGGCAGAATTACAAACTAAGTTACTACAGTAAAAGCAAGTTTAATTTTTCAGTTGCGGAAACAAAAAGACAAGATTAAAATGCTAGTAAATCAGGTCCCTGATCTTTGCGACAAATAGCCGAAAACCGGATTTATCAATTATACGGGTGAATAAGGAACTGATCCATATATAACACAAGTTTCCATAAAGAATCTATAAGGTATTAGAAAAGAACATTTATCCAACGGTTTCATAATGCCAGCAACTTAAAATCCTATTCATACTGCATATTACGTACCCATTTACGTTTCAGTGTAAAACTGATAATTTATGAAACATTGTTGTTGTACTTTCGGTAAGTTACGGTCATAGTGAGGTGCATCTACATAAATATTTTTAATAAATGGACGTATTTTGTCATTAAAGAAGCTCCATTTCAACCGCATACCGACTAGTAATTTTCAGCAAGTATAGCTTGGTTTAAATGACCTTGGAATGACCTTGGATACCACAAGAAGGATATACAAGTACTGCGAACAATCCCAAGTGCGAGATTCAGACAGAGCATAGAGACAGAGAGCAATGTCTGATTAAATTTATCTTATAACTTTACAAATATCCGTGTGATAAAATCCTGTATGATATTTTCTATGATATCACATAGTTATTTTTAGAACAATGATATAATGCGGGTTTTTTTTGGGGGGGCGGGGGGGGGGGGGGGAACTTACATTTCAGTTAGAAATATCGACAAAAATAAGACAAATAGAGGTTATATGATAAATATAATACGTACTTAGTGTATTGCATGAAAAAATATCTAACTCGGGTGTGAGAATTGATAATTGTCTCGGCATAGCCTCGACAATTATCAATTCTCCCAACCTCGTGAGATATTTGTTTCCATACAAAACACTAAGTACGCATTATACATGGAAGCTATGAATCTAGACAATTCTAGTGCTGCCAATTTCAAAGCACAAAACAGAAATGTCGAATGGCTAAGTTTACGGGGACAATTGTAGTAAGTTACAGACAAATAATTTACTGAAACAAAGTGATTTTCCGTAATGAAGAGAAATAGATATTTGGAGAAAACAGGAGAAAATTACGTGTAAATGACATTGATTTTGGTCCACTGCGTGAAGATTGTATCTTATAGGATAATAGATTCGCTGAAGAATCTCCCACTTTCACAGACGGTATTTGACTGCATGGTTATATTCTTCAAAGAAATGTAGTTTTTGTTTCGAAACGAAGATTCTAATTACACTTATGTGTAAATGTGCTAATCACGCTACACATCTTTTTACTAATTTATTATACTTTTTACGGAAGTTCGCTCGTCTTTTCCCCACATTATGATTCCTTTAAACCTGATTTTTTCATAGATCTGTATTGTTTTATTTCGATATTTGAAGAGAAAACTGGGGACATCGTGCTATTTTTATCTCAGTGCCCTTCGAAAAAAAGGTAGCAAAAACATTGAGTGCCCTTGAGTGCAACTGATATCCGTTTGTAATAAAATCCAAAACCGTCCTTAAGGTTTTATACAGTTAAAACATCTTGAAATTGACAGTCATTCCGATCAAAATCATTCTAAATCATTCACTCAGCGCTCCATTAATTCATTCGAATCACTCACTCAAATTGATCGAAAACGCTCCAAAATCAATAGGAAACATTTAAAAATCGTTCAGAACTTTCAGCAATAAACTTAAATCGATCCATTTTTTTCTAATCCTTTTTTATCTGGTGTGGACCTTCAAGTGTCTGATTGGTACACGAAGACGTACATACAGAAGAGTACATATATTTTATTGAAGAGAGGTAATTGATATCGCTAATTTTGTTCATCTTGAACAAAATTAGCACTATTTGATTACCTCCCTTAATTTCACTCAAAACTTGCTCCACACACTCATTCAATTCCATTCCGAAATCATTCCAAAATCACTCACCTTGTCAATTTCAGGATATTCTTAACTGTATATATAAGTGATCCTTCATGGTGCATAGGTATCTATATATATACTTTATTTCCTCCAAAGGATTGAAGAGCAAATACATATATACAATCAGTATAAATAGAGCAAATACATACATACAATCAATTGAAATAACATGAATACACAAATCAAGAAAATGAACGAGCAAGTGAACGAACGAATGAATTAATTAATTTAGAATTGCACTAATGAATGAATGAATGAATGAATGAATGAATGAATGAATGAATGAATGAATGAATGAATGAATGAATGAGTGAATGAATGAATGAATGAATGACTGATAGAATAAATGAATGCATGAATGATTGAATGTGTGAATTCATGAATGAATGTGTAAATGAATGAGTAATGAATGTGTTAATAAATTTGTTAATGATATAGGTAAGAGCGGTACAAAATGAGCAAAAGACAATGCATTTTAATGCCGTGTTTTGATGAATATCTGATGTTATTAAAAGAGTCATCACTTTTCCAACAAACTGAAAGCTTTATCGAAACGAAACATAAATGCTAACATACTGGAAAGGGACGTAATAAAGTTATTTGAAAAATAATTTGAAGGACCTACAGAGCAGAAGCAAATAATATACCTTTGATCTGTATTTCCAACCAATCATTTCAATTTATCAGGAGACTCTCCTATTCATTCTGATTCGTCAATGCTACTTCTTGTCATCGATCGCTTTCAACATCATCTGGTTCATTTTGTACAGAAATTAAGATCATCGAACCATCTTATGAAAAGCAATTACAACACATTGTAAAACCCGATTGCTTTTATCGGAGATATCACAGTATTGGAACAATCCAGTTAAAAGATCAATTATCTGATTTTTCGGACTCATATGAATAAATTTGTTATACATTGCAGATCCGATTATTGAATGTAAATTTTTCCATAGGTCTGACCTTTTCATTGCATTAAATTGGCAAAATACTTTGTCCTTTTTCTGGAATAACTTTTTTTAAATAATTTTCGAAATGTAGCCTCTTTGCGACCAGTACCAGCAATCTTCTTTTCAAACAATGTTTTTTACGGAGTTTCTAGATAGTCCATTTCCGCTTGACAGTTCATAAATATGTGTAACCTTCAACCGAACGTAGACCGGCTTTGAGCTCCGTATGCTAAATGGTTGAATTAAGAAACTACCACCGGCAGAGGTGAGCCGAAAATCGTTTTTCAAAAGTACTTTTGTAGAATTCTCTATTAAACAATAAGCAAAGTGGGTAAAGGTTCTACTCAAGCCGGCCTGAACAACCTGTGCAGACTGACGTGGATCGAAATTTCACTGCCATGATTCACTCTGACGGGTCGCATACACCTTTCCATCTTAATCGTGTCTGGTTTATTTATTTGATTTGGTTTTGTTTTGATTTGTCTTTAAGTAATTTATCAAATTAGAGTGAATCTACACCTCTACACCAGTATTGTTTCACAGTGTTATTTTCTTAAATTTAAGTGTTGCAAAAGTCATTATGGTATGTAAAGGTCAATCAGCAGGTAAATGCTTAATTGCTTTAATCTGGCATTGAGCTTATACAAGACCTAAAGCGAAAATAGATAATTCACTGAAAAAGAGCCATTATCATCCAAGGGCAGATAACTCTAGCATAATAGTGAGCACGGAAAGGTACCATCAAATCATAATGGCTAAACAGTGTTAATCTACAACATAACATGTGAACAAGAAAAAAAAATCATAGGGCGTAAAAATGATCCCGTATGTCCATTGCTACCTTAAAATTGTTTGCAATACTGTCGAGATATGTAATGCAAACTTTAATGAGGCAGGTGATGTTACTTTCTTGATAACAGTAAAGAAATACGTCGTCCAAACCGATTATAATAGAGTGATGATGAACCATTAATAATGTATGATTGGCTCTTTTAAAAAATAGTTTCATTGGGAAAGGAATAAGAAAAATTGATGACAAAAAGTGCGTTCAAATTTACAGGAAAGTTTTACGGGACTGTTTTTTACAGATTTTTTACTTTGAAACTCTCGTATTTTCTCGTCGCCAACTCATGTTACGGGAAATCACGGTAAACGAGCGACTTCCGTTCTGCCATTATTGGAAAATCAATGGGGTTATTCAATGAGTTATTTATTCCTTGACAATTCACTGTGTATGTCTGACGACAAATAAACGATGGACAGAGTCAAGTGTCTTCGAAATCTTTATTCTTTATTTCAGTATTTTCAATAAAATCTCATTTTTTATACTTTCCTTCCTCGAATTGTAGGCATTCGTAAATTTTAAAGTCCCTCAATCATCAACTTTACGCTGAAAAATATACAAAATAGGAAACTACCTGGCCATTTTGTTTTCCAGGGTTATTTATCTTAATGATATGACGCTAACTAGTTTGGACTTTGAACATTATGGCGTGGAGAGCTTTTATACGACTCCGATAACTTAACTTTGATAACTATTGTAAAGGACCACAAGATGGTATCAAAGATAACATCAACCGTGCAAAGCAGGTGTAACGTGCAAATGTAGCAAAAATAAAGAAGCCAGCAACAAACTTTATAATTAACAATATTTATTGACCATCATAACAGAATTTTTGACAATATAAAATTAATACAAAAACAAATTAAAATACCTTGAATGTTTAATCCTAAAGTTTTAATTTTCAGATCCGTTTAAATTAAGTTCCTGATACACAAATAATAAGTCCAATAATATCCGAATTTAAAATTAATCACGCTTTTAAACACACTGTTAAGATAACGAGAAATCATCTTTTAGTTTAACACAGTACAAATACATGAAACCATTAGTCTAAACCAAGTGAACCAAAAATGCTGTAGGAATCCCTTTATATAGTACCATAGAACAATCTAAAATAGCATAGAACATTTGAAGATTCTAGAGTTTGAATCACTCTCTAAAAGTCCTTTCTAGAAAGATCTAAAATATTCTATATATGTTTTCCTAACAGTCAAGGGCTCGAAAATTTCCAGACTAATTCTAAAAATAGACACGGGAAAAACATTTACCATTATACATAACACAGGGTATAATTTTAAAACAGTTTACACTGTTTTGTCATCCTGATCGCAGGGCAAAACTTTATTCCGCCTGCTTTCTTCGTTTTTTCGTTCTTTGTCGTCGCTCTGAAGCCTCGACAGCGGGCGGCCTTAGTGTCTTCAAGTCGCCGACCCGATAACATATTCGGAACAAAATAGCGAAAAATGGCGGAAGTAAACGGTGCAATCAAGTCTCAATGAATATTTGTTAGTCTTTTGGATTCACTAGATATTCATTGATACCCCCCACCCCCCACCCCACACACACACCGAATAACCAATCTCTTTCTTCGCGTTAATGTTTTTTTTTTTTTTTTTTTTTTTTTTAATTTGAATTCAGTAAATACTTTTAAAACTAATTCCGTCAACAGGAAAATACCTCGGACGTATGTGAAGTAATTTTTGGTTTGTTTTTTTTTACGTGAATCGGCCCCTGGTGTACTTTGGTTAATACGCTTGAAGAAAAGCACATTTCTTTCCGTCTGCAGGGGTTCTTTTTTGGAATTTTATAATTTGATGACAAAATAATTGCGTTTTTTATCATATTATGAAATGTCCAGTTTCAAACTAGCTTTTATTTTTTTTCTGAAACGTCATCTTCATTTATGTTTGTGACATCAGATAAACCCACGTGCGATATCACAAGTTTTAATGTCTGCGCTTTCGTCATTCCCCGAGGTCTATTCCGTAGAATCGCCGAGTGTTCCCGAGTGGATCCCGTGATTGGGAGACCCAATCGGGAACCTTCCGCGATTCTACGGAATAGACCTCGGGAATAAAACGGACGCAGCCATGAAAGCGCGTCATTTCGCACGCGGGTTTGTATGACGTCACAAACATCAACGATCCCGCTAAGGATGACGTTGCATAAAACAAAACCATCGAAAGAATAAAAGTAGGCATATTATAATTTGATAACAAAACGCAGTGCTTTACTGCGTTTTGTCATCAAATTATAGAATGCTCAAAAGATCTCCAAAGATGATCGCAGTGAATTAATAAAATGTGATTTTCTAAAAGCGTATTAACCGAAGTATCGCCAGGAGCCGAATTACCTAAAAAATGACCCAAAATTACTACACTTACGTCCGAGGTACTTTTCAGTTTACGGAAAAGTCCGAGCGATGTTCCGAATGTGGGAGACCGAGAGCTTGCCGACTGAGCTTAACGGGCTCGGCGGAAATGTTTTGAACTCTTATTTTGTCTTTCTGAGTGAAAATTTGTGCATTTTACAGAACTATGTCTAAGAAATAAACCGTTAACTGACTGCCTGGTAATCAATATCCAATATAAAAGAAATGATTGTATCACATATTTAATATCTTTGTGGATGGTAGAATAGCGTGTCGACATTCTATTTATCTTCTCATGAATAAATAAAAACAAATTGTTTGTACAAACAAAATACAATTGTTTTGTGTAAATAAATAATTCACAATAAATGTATTAATCCGCCGTATCAGAAACCAGTCTTTGAAGACGGGATCGGCTTGGTGCATGTAACTTCAGTTTAGAACATCGTGAAAATTACAAGATGAATTAATTTGGAATTATTTTGAATGAGATTATTGAATGAATGTGTGAAGCGAGCTTTGTTAATTTCTGTGGTTTTGGAACGTTTTTGAATGGTTTGAGTGAGTGTTTGGAATGAATGAATGGAACGCTGAGCGAGTGATTTGGAATAGTTTTGATCGAGATGAAAGTCAATTTCATGATGTTGTTAACTGTACCCCATTTCTATTTGTTTATCACTATAACCTTGACCAAAAGTGATGTCTTAATCTCACATTTTTTTATTTGATTAGCAATTATTTAAAGCATATGACTGGGTTTATAACTAAAGAAATAAGTTTTTTTTAATACTTTTCGATGGGTTTTACCGAGGATTATTAATAGATTGACATATGATAAACTCACCGTCTAACCACTCAATTTATCAAAAACTTATACCCCACTTTCGTTTATTTCACTTTATCTGACGTTAAGTAAGCGGAGCCGAAAAAGAAAGGTCTCAATAAACGTTGCATAACAATAACGACACACTTTAATTGACACACTTTAATTGACACACTTTAATTGTCCTAAATTTTTCACTTTTTGTCTCATTTTTGCATTAAAAAATTAGAAAAAAAACCGTTTGTTTTTCACCCAAAAAAGCATTAAAGGAAGACCAATACATTGACGTGGGATGTTTTTAATCATACTTTTCATGGTTCGAATCTTTGCTAGGCCGATTGTTACCAATGGAATTATATTTGTCAAGATATCCTTAAGGTAGTGGACCCGTAATGGTTCCACAACATTTAGGAATGAAATTCATTAGGTAACCTCGGTTAACTCTGTTAAAATTTATTACTTCTTAAACATTGCCAAACTATTACGCGTCCACTACCTTACGTCCCATATAAAACCTGAATAAATGATTAATGAATGCGTGAAAATCTAAACCATCACAAACGAATTAGCTAACAAACCAATGTTTATTTGTGAAGATTTTCAAGACGATAGGAGAATTGTCCACGGAATCTATCTACGGGACGGTCTATTGATTAAAACATTAAGTTTTTCGTTTAACCTATTTTCAACAATATCGAGGAATGAGCGCTACAGAGAGATAGATGTGGTTAATATTGTATTAAAAGGAAAAAGTAAGTCCTCATTAGTTTTTGACGGAAGAAAACGTTAACATTACCATAATTAAAAGCCGTTTTTATCTCGTTTAAGGTTGTGCCTTTTTAACATATTGTTACAGAGACAGCGTCCTTGTAACTATAATCTCATTTTTATCTCGTTTTAGGATATGTCTTTTTAACATATTGTCTCTGAATTATTACCCTTGCGACTTAAGTCCCGTTTTTATCGCGCCTTAGGATGTGCACTTTCAACATATTGTCTCAGAGACAGCGCCTTTTAAATTAAAGTCTCTTTTAAGTATGTTCCTTTTTAACACATTGTCTCAGAAACATTGTCCTTTTAGCTAAAATCTCGTTTATATCTTGTTTAAGGACGTGTCTTTTGAACACATAGTTTCAGAACAGCGCCCCTGTTATTCTTCCTTTTTATCTCGTTTTAGGCTGTGTCATTTAAACGTATTGTCTCAGAACAAACGAAAATGTAGATAAAGACTCGTTTTTATGCCTTTTTAAGATTTTTTTTTGTACATATATATATATTGTCTCAGAGACATTGTCCTTGTAGCCCAAGTCGTCTCGTATTTATCCTGCTTTAGGATGTGCATTTTTAAGATATTGTGTCGCAGACAGCGCCCTTGTAAGTCTCGTTTTTATGTTGTTTGAGGTTGAGTTTTCTTTAACATATTGTCTCAAATACCTTGGCCCTGTAATCAAAGTCTCGTTTAATCTCGTTTCAGGATGCGTCTTTTTAACATATTGTCTTAGAGACAGCGTCCTTGAAATCAAAGTCTCGTTTTATCTCGTTCCAGGATGTGTTTTTGAACAAATTGAATAAGAGACAGCGCCTTTGTAGATGAAGACTCGTTTCATCTCGTTTCGAATATGCCTTTTTAACATATTGTCACTGAGACAGTGCCCTGATTACTCAAATCTCGTTTTTATCTCGTTTCAGGATGTGCCTTTTTAACATATTGTCTCAGATACAGTGTCCTTGTAACAAAAGTCTCGTTTTAATCTCGTTTCAGGATGTGCCTTTTTAACATATTGTCTCAGAGACAGTGCCCTAGCAGCTCAAGCAGCATTACACGAACAGAAAACATTACCAGGGGTGAGTTACTTTACTTACAGTAACAGTCAACAACATCGTGAAATTGACAAGATGAATGGCTTCTGAATGATTTAGGAATGAGATTGAATGAGTGTGTGGAGTGTGTGTTTGAGCGAATTTAATGGGATGTAATCCAATGTCGCAAATGTTGTTCAGGATGAACAAAATTAGCGATATTGATTACCTCCCTTTAATAAAATAAGCATACAATTTCTACAGATAGCTCCCCCTATTTCTTCAAGAACCTACTAAACGCTTAAAATTTGGACTATATCAGTGAAATCGCGATTTTTGTCTATCCAAAATTATTTTGAATGACATTGTTGATTCTATATTCTTCAATGGTTTCGAGCGTTTTTGAGCGGTTTGAGTGAGTGTTTGGAATGAATGAATGGAGCTCTAAATGAACGATTTAGAATGGTTTTGATTGAGGTGAATGTCAATTTCACGATGTTGTTATCTGTAGAAACTTCGTCAAATTCACAATCATTCCGATCAAATCATTCTTAATCATTTACTCAGCGCTCCATTTATTCATTCCAAACACCCCATCCGAAACTCAAGTCGCGCCGAAAACAATTCGGAATTGATCAAAAGGACCACTATTTCATTGAAATTTATTGAATTATTCGAAGGCTATTTTGACTGGTGTTGATTTTAAAGCGTCTGAGGTTGTCATTGACTTTTCTAAATCGTTAACACGAACGTGTTTATAGAAGTTCGATTTGCATTCTTTGACAATTAACATCGTGTATTCGGTTTATTAACAATCAGATTGTGCCAAAAGCTTCTCTTAGGAATTGATAAATGTGCAATGAAGATTTTTGAATTGAAAACAAAGGTGTTAAAGGAAAAGTTTGTCTAAAAGACGAGATATGTGGTCGAGATAATGTGTTTATTTTCATGATGATTATAATTTTATTATTATTATTATTATTATTATTAGTAGTAGTAGTAGTAGTAGTAGAAGTAGTAGTAGTAGTAGTATTTGTTCAAACTAATAGACATTGCAAAGCTTTGAATTGAGGCAAATTATTGTAAGAACAAGTTTTTTTCACTTTCAGTTCTAAACTAAACTAAAAGCAAAATTGGGTTAGAGTTGACTAGAAAAATCCATTGCTCACATAAGCACAGAAGCTAAGTCGAACATCAGTCGATGTGGTGTCCGTGGTCTAGAGGTAGAACGTCGGCCTCTTGATCCAAATAATTTGAGTTCGATTCCCGGAAGCGGCTATCGATCTTGATTTTCTTATTTGCCATTTGACGCGAGAACTTGTGAATTTTTCAGGAAGCAGAATCGAGGAGGATTTATCTAAGTTGTAAGAACTTCTTTCCCAATCGATGTAAAATGAATAGGTATAAACAATCAGTCGATTACATTAGGACAGAAGCTTGGCCGGCCATCCGTCGATTACATTAAAGCAGTCGCTCGGTCGGCAATCCCTCGATTACATGAGAACAGTAGGTTGGTTGGTCATCCGTCGATCGCATAAGGCAAGTAGCTTGGTCGGTAATTCGTTGATGATATTAAGAAAATAGCTTGGTTGGCCATTCGTCGATTACATTTTGGCAGTAGCTTGCTCGGCCGTCCGTATATAACAACAGAGCAGTAGATTGTTCAGTCATTTATCGATGATATAAGGGGGAAAGCCTGGTCGGTCATCCGTCGATTACATCAGAGTAGGAGCTTGGTTGACCATCCGTCGATTGCTTAAGGGCAGATACCTGGTCGTCCATCTTTCAATTACTTTGGAGTAGAATCTTAATCGGCCACATTTCGAATACATAAAGGTTTAATTTGGTCGGTCATCCCTTAATTTTATAAGGGCCGGAGCTTGGTCCGCTTTCGAATGATTGCATTAGCGCGGTAGCTTGGTTGGCAATCCGTCGTTTACATTAGGGCAGTATATGGATTGGCCATCCGTCGATTACTATGGGGAAGTAGGTTGGTCGCCAATCTGTCGATTAAAATTAGAGCATAGGGCAGTATGTTGATCGTTCATCCTTTATATAAGGGCAGAAGCTTGGTCTGTCAGCCTTCCATTGCATTAGAGCAAAAGCTTTGTCGACCAACCACCGATTACTTAAGGACAGACACTTGGTTGGCTATCTTTCGATTACAATTGGACAAAATCTTGGCGGACAATCTTTCTTGCCAAGAAACTTGGTGGGCCTTTCGTTGAAAACATAAAAACAGTAGCTTGGACGCCCATCCCTCGATTACAATAGTTTACTGGGTTGGTCGGACATCCGGCGATTACATAAGTGCAGTAGCTTGGTCGGCCATTCCTCGATTACATTAGAGCCACAGCTTGATCGGCCATCCTGCGATAATATAAGGGCAACAGCTTGGTAAGCCATCCGGCGATGACAAAAAGGCAATAGCTTGATCGGCCAGCGTCGATTGCATTCGGGTAGTAGGCTTATCGGTCATCCGTCGATTCCATGAGGGCAATAGATTGGTCGGCCATCCATCGATAATATCAGAGCAGAAGCTTGGTCGACAGTCATTCGTTTACATTAGGTCAGTAGGTTGGTCGCAAATCCGTCGATTACATAGATAGGTCGGTAATCCGTCGATTACATCCGTCAGTGTTACAATAACAGATATGTAAAGCTCTACTTGTATAGCACGCATTTCTTTGCTTCCTTTGAGAACATCCGCGTGAAGCGAGGCCAGCTGTAATAGAATGAAACATTTAATCAAGTCAGTAGAAAAAGATACAGTATAACGTATATGAAACGACAACGTATAGGACTATCCAAAAGCGGTCGTTATAGATATTGGTCACTTAGTACACGGTTTGTTTAACAATAAGTAACATCATTTTGATTGAATATTTATGTTATCTGGATTTTTTCTATAATCTTATGTTGGTAAATCTCACAAGAATCGTTATCAACAAAGGATTGATCAATGATCAATATGAAATTAATAATACTTACTTTTTAAGATCTTTTAATTTGAAAAGGGGAATTTTGGAAGCGTGGCTCAATAAGAATGTACGCTTAATAAACGTGATCGCTTGAACAAGATTGAATGTAGTTACAGTTGAAAACATCATGAAATTGAAGATAAAAATCACTATAAATCATTCACCAGCACGCCATTCATTCCAAACACTCATTTTAACTTCTCAAAAACGCTTCAAAATGACTTACAAAAAATAAAATCAACAGCTACATTCGAAAAAATAAATAAGGATAGAAAAAATAACAATTTCACTGACATAATTGAAATCACGCTCGATCATTCAATTTCATTTTAAAAAATCATTCCAAAATCATTCACCTTGTCAATTTAACATGTTCTTAACATTACATCAGAAATCTATTTACTCTCTATGAATATTTGATTTCGATTCATACTAGAATGAAATTGATTTTTTTGTTTCATACCTTCATGAATGCAGAAAAAATGCTTATGCAAATTTTATCATTCATTCACGTAGAACGAAAAAAAACCATTAAAATATACAAGGCATTTCACGGAATTCTATAGGTCGCATGCGAGCGTTGACAGATCGCTATTCACAGATGTCAAATGAATTACAGCCAATTAGACCATTCGTTTTTTCGTTTATTCATTCCTTGAAATAACGAATAGATAGATTAATTCAGAACCAGTCATTCATTCACATTCATGCATTCATTCATCGATTCATTTATTGGTTAATTTATTCATTCATTCAATTATGCATTGAATCACATTCATTCATTCACCTTGTCACGATGTAACTGTAATATCTGAGGGATGTATCGTAACGGCCAAGGATCGAGGTTACAGTAAGAAGCATTGTGAAATTAACATCATGAATGATTTTGGGATGATTTCAGAATGAAATTGAATGTGTAAGCGGAGCGAGTTTCTAATTAAATTAACGGGAGGTATCCAATATCGCTAATTTCGTCCAAATTGACGAAATTACCGATTTTTTACCTCCCTTTATTAAAATCTGCGTATTTGTGTGTTTTAGTGTCATCATGAACAAAAAAATGCATTTTAGAAATCTACATAATGCAATTTAATCTTGGAAAAAAATGATCGATTTGAATAGAAAATCGACTGTTTTGAACGAATTCAAAATGTTTTTTTTTTTTTTTAATTTTTGACATCCATGAGCGTTTTTGAGTAGATTTATTGAGTTTTTTGAATGGCTAAATGGAGCGCCGAACGAGCGATTCAGAATGTATTTTCTAGAGTTAAAACACTATTTCACGATGTTACTAACTGTAGTTAATTTCTCACCGCCAAAATATTCATAATAACAGGATCCTCTACACTTGACCATTTTTGCAGATGACCAACCCTTGTGACACATTAAGCCATCAGCTCCTGAAATAATAAAATGATTTGTTTGTTTGAAAGGGGTTTTAAGTTGCTTTACAATCTTTCAGTTATATCGCAGAGGCTGGATTCCTAGTATTTCTCACACCAGTGCTACTACAATAACATCCTTTTCTAGCCTCCAAGAGCTATCCCACATACAGTTTAGAACATTGTGAAATTGACAAAAAATTGATAAAAATTCAATAAATAGCTTCCTATTTATTGAAGAACTAATCAGACGCTAAAAATTTCAATCATGTCAGTGAAATTGCAATTTGGTTCTTGTTTTATTAAGTTTTAAGGTAATTAAAATTCTTATATTTTTTAGTAATTTGAGCGTTTTTGAATGGTTTGGTGAGTGTTTGGAATGAATAAATGAATGAATGATTAAACAATCAAACTTTGCCCCTATACCTCGCGAAGAATGCAAAATGTCATATTATTTTCAACTTCGCATAAATGTTTAGACATGCGAATACTGGATTAAGCCTTTCTGTAGAGTTAGGCTTATTTCCACTCTAAATATGAAGATTTATGTGCTAGGTGCTTCTTTTGAACATTATTTATGTTATAGTGTAGAAGTAAATCTGACATTATGAAATATTCACCCTATATTCATTGCAATGGTCAATTCGAACCAACAGCAGCTTGTTTTTATAAAGTGATGTCATCAATACATGCGTTTTTGTAAAAGGAATATGACGCATCTCCCTTTTTTAATGTTTGAAAAAAGTTATTACATTTTGCTAAGTTTGCTTCGAACTCACTATTATTGGGTCTTTAGAACAACGAGTTACTGTCCAAGAGTACAGGTCTTTGCGAAAAATGTATCAAATATGCTTTTTCGCTATCCGAAATTAAGATGAGCGATTTCGGGCAATATTGGCCCTTTTGTTTACAAAATGTATATCTAGTTCTTCCCTTCGCTTACTCGCATCGCCACTTCCACACAGATATTCTTCTCGCATGATATTACGCTTTCATTTTCTGTTTCTTCCCTTGAACTGCGGATTTAATCTACTCTTTATTCGTCTGAAGGCGCGTCGGTTTTATAATTCAACGAATCAAACATAACGTCGTTGTAAGAAAATGCGCGTTTTTTAGAAAGCGTTCCACACAAACTTATATCAATATCTCTTTTATTCGTAAATATTTTTTCATGAAATTTTAATATGTTTATTCAGAGAAAAATATTATTTCTTAGCTTTATTCAAATTATCTTATGTATAAAGGAACTGCTTTTTTTAGCGTATTAAGAATGGGGAAAAAACAGTTTTATAACAGCCTAAAAAGATTTCGTTCCACACGAATTTTGGCTTATCAATTTTCCGATTGAAACTCAAATTGATATCTATTTACATATTTATGAAAAACAGAAAAATAATATTTTTGATTTAAAGATTGGTTGCAATTGAACCATTTTTGATTAAAATATACAAGAAAATAGTAATTTTTTCGGCGTCTTAAATTTTGATGTTACGCTTCACTTTTTGTTAAACATAAAGCGGTAGTTTTCTTACTTGTGGTTAAATTTCGATCTGCGTTGGTAAAATTGTTGGATGTCATGCCAGTTTAGTTTTGATGTACTTTCAAGCAGTTTAAACATTATTAAACTGTATAAAATATAAGATGTGTATCTTCCGGTAATGCTTTTATGTTACATGTTACACCCGTTTTTTTGCTTAAATTACAATTTGAAACTCCTTTTTACGAAATCATACGAATATAGTTTGCAATAAAAGTTTGATTTATAAATTGGCCATGGTTTAAGCATTATTTAGATATAAGATATAAGGATGGTGCCACCAAGGAGTCTTGTTATGATTAGTTTTAAAACACAGAGGGTGACGTTTTTCAAAAAGTGCCGCATTAGCGTGCGCGACGTCAGTCTCTTTTCTTCAGTATATGGTCATTCTACCATATGCAAATATACATTTATTCTTTCCCTCCGTGGCCTTTGTCGGATTTAATTTATCGATTCCTAACGACGGTACACCTTTTCCGACTTTTTTGTCCTACACCAATGGTTCGAATATCGTAGAACTGTATAGCAGCTGTGGGTTTGGAAAGGGTTTGCTGGTAGTACTGGTGTGGGGAATACCAGGAAACGATTGTAAAATGCTCCTGACGCCGCGATAAAACTTAAAGATTGTTGAAAGCGGCATAAAAAGCCATTTAAAAGAAACACATCTAAAAATGACTGCTTGTGTTACATTATGGACAGACTTCGAGCAGCCTAGACAATTCAAATAGCTCTTTTACTAGCTTCCTATTTCTTCAAGAACTTATCAAACGCTTACAATTTCATTTATGCCAGTGAAATCGTTATTTCTTCTATCTATATTTATTTCGGATGTATCTGTTGGTTATATCTTTTTTAGTCATTTTGGCGCGTATATGGATGATTTGACTGAGTGTTTGAAATGAATGAATAGAGCGCTGAGTGAGCTATTTAGAATGACTTTGATTTAGATGAACGTCGACTTCACGATGTAACTAACCGCGATCAAAGCCAATCTAAATTGCTGGCTCGGTGGTTCATTTACTCAATTCCAAACACTGAATCTAACCATTAAAAATGCTCAAAAATTAAAGAAAAAAAAGAGAGAGAGAAAAAATGAAATCGTTCAAAACCATCGACTTTCATTCAAATTGATCAAAAATTTCCGTGATTTTATTACCTGGTATGGATTTAAGAGTGTCTTATTAGTCAATGAGTACACATATCACAAAAAATATGCAGATTTGGATAAACGGAGGGTAATAAATATCGCTAAATCGGACGCAACTAATGATAATATTCTAACTACCTTGTAGATCATTCAGAACTCGATTATCGCACTCATCCAATTTCATTCCAAAATCATTCAAACTCATTCATCTTTTCAATATTCACGGTGTTATTAACTAATTCGTGTTTTATCGTATGATTATCAAAAAAGACCTACCAAGTACGTTTAGTGAAATCACAGCGAACAACATACTGCAAATCATAATGAAACATTTGTTATCCATATTTAGTGTTGATGTTATCACCACTTCTTTTTACTATTTGAAATGTCGCAACTGGTGACTAGTCTGTAAGAGTCACAAACTTAACATTGTATAAGATAACATGTTAAAACGTGTAAAATTCATGCGAAAGCGGGCCACACGGAAGGCAGAGAAATGCGAATACTTTCGCAGACTGGTCTCATTGTGGACTAAAAAAAAAAACGATAGTCGGCAATGACAGCAGTATAACATTTTGGGTCGTCTTTGACTGCTTTTCTACTTAAAGTTTTTTAGTAATTTGTTAACTGCCATTTAGGAGACAACAACAACAACAACAACAACTAATATTATCTTTAAAGAATAGTAGCTCAATACCATATTTTATGAAAATTAATTTTCATAGCATATACAGGTTCATACAGTGTGATTAGGTTATTAGTTTCATATCTCAATCAAATTAAAAAATACTCTCTTCATCTCTTAATTAAAGCTCGCTTTGAACAAGTTTTGTTAAGGTGACCTTAAAAAACGGTTTCAGATGGACATCAATCATTGCTTTGACGGAATTATCGCTTCAAAGTTGAACGCTTATTTTAGTGGTTCAATGCCATTTCAAACAGCACATGTATAGAGGATATTGAATGGGTGGTCATGGAATACAGAATTTATTAAACGAGTCGTCTATAAACAGAAAAAAACGAGGCTGCGCCGAGTTTTTTTTTATCTGTTTATAGATGACTCGTTTAATAAATTCTGTATTTTATGAGCACAAATTTTATATTCTATTCATAAAATGACCACAATTTTTGCGGAAAAATCGTCAAAATTCTTAAAATTCAACAATTCAATTTTCTACGAAACCTTTTACGCCGTTATATACTGACGTCACAATATATAAATTATGACGTTATTTTTGCGGTTACAAAATGGCGTTGATATTCGCCCTGAGCTCATTCGCATAGTTATTCCACTAGTGTAATAACACCCGTGTAATATTAAAAATATTCAACTGATTAATTTCACTCCCGCGACATGGGTCATTTCATAAATTTCGTAATATCGTGCAGATGCTGCGCCGCACAAGCGTTTCTCTCAACAGGACAACAACAAAGCTCAATCCGATTCATATGCTACTCATCGAATTTAGATACTCATCCTTTAATGTGTGGAGAAAAACAGCACGAGTATCTTTTGACTTTTATCGCTCGTTGAAAAGTGGGTCAAGATGGAACTCATAACATCAGCACTACATGTAAACACATAGCCTTGTGACAATTAGATAATTCAATAAGTCGTTCAAGCCTTACAGATATCAACATCGTCAATTCGACATGGTGAACGTATTTTGGAATTATTTTGGAATGGAGTTGAATGAGTAGAATGAGTGGTTCTTTAACAAATTTGAGGGGCGAAATTTTATAATATTTTATTAGCCCCCTTTATAAAACAAACGTTTAGGTATCTTTCTATGAATAAATTTGTCTTCTAAATCAACACCAGCTTATAAAACAATGATTTGTTTGATGTATTTGAATGAACTGTTGATCATTTGAACGATTTTGAAGGGGGGTTTTTTGGGGTTTTTTTTCTTTTGAACAATTTCTGAGCGTTTTTGATAGTGCCGACATCACGATGTTACTAACTGTAATTCGTTTATGACCCAGTCAAAACTTTGGTGGAAATTTTTGAAGTTGCTTATTTCATGTTGAACATTATCAATGGTAAGAAAAGTGGTTGTTGAAAAGTTCTATCTTAGATGATTACATGTGAAGAACACACGTATGAATCGGCATTCAAAAAGGGTGTGTCGGTATACTAGATATTTGAAAAGTGATCTTATTCTGTCATCCAGATATATCTTTTCAAAAGTTGTGTACCGAGGTAAAACTTAATATTCAGGAAATATTTTGTTGAATACTCTTCCGTTGGAATTGAAGATTACTTTCCATAATATATACCCTTCATAAAAAGTTCTTGGACATTGAATACATATTTTAGTTTAGACAAAAGTATCTTTATATATTTCAAGTAAGTCAAAGAAGGTGGAGCTCAAGCTTCTTTCAACTAAATGAAATAAAAATAACCGTTTCCTGATCACAGATTTGAAATGGTGACGTCAATTAAGACTATTACGTCGAAAGTGTTTCAGGCCCGATCTTTTGAATCTTTCCCAAAACACTTTAATCCACAGATTTCAAACCGCCAATAGCCTAGGAATGTCTTTGAGGTTGCGGGTACAGTGATATAACTCAAACGTCGTTGTGGTATTAACCTTGCTGGACGAACGTTGTTTTTTTAAGTGTCAGACTTATCTGTCTCATAAAGCAGTGAGTCGCGTAAAAGTCGTGCTAAAGGTTGGAGATAGTGTGTCCGAAAACAGCTTAGTCAATTCCAAGGCGTGTCTTATGAATCCTTTCTTTAAGCAACTTTTAACATTGCGACGTTATTCCTTCGTACATTTAGCCACATTTCCTTTAGATCTGTGCAAAGACGTTTGATTCCAGAAACGATCAAGTAGTGGCATTTAATTTACAGCATAATGAAAACCTTTCAGCACTATCTATTGAATCGGAAACTGCACGTGCTGTGTGAGAATGGCAAATTTTGTGCAAATAGACGTTGACGTCGTTATGCAGAAACACTATGAAGTAATTCATCGCAATATGCGTGAATTTCTTGAAATTCAATCACTGGTTACTAAATTATCAACTGTCATCGAATAATTTATCTTATTTAAGAAGAAAAAAAAACGATTTTTAATCGGTTGCAAAGAACTTTTTTGAAGAATATATAATCAGCGACATGAACATAGACATAAACAAATATATATATATATATATATATACAAAAGCATATCATAATTTGAAATTAAAATAACGTAACATATACTTTATTGCCTCTTAAAAATATGCACATCATAATATAGTTTCTCCATATTTTTTCGAAATGAAGATATTTTTGTTAATTGCAATACAAATAATCCGTAAGAAAAATATAGAGGGAAAACGGTACATCTGGGGCCTGTTTTAACATCTGACGATCATTTTTTGCGCAAGTCAAAAATTAAAGTTGCTCCTTCAATAGTAATCTAACATGGAATTCTGCCATGCATCACCTCATTGGAAACGTCTTCTTCTAAAGACAATTCCAATGAGATATTACAAGGCAGAATCTAACAATGAATGAAAACACCAGGTACGATTTGTAATTTTCACTTATGATCATGTTTTCACAAAAAAACCGGGTCCCTGATGTACAGTCGATATTGCAACCACTTCTGTGTAGCGGTCACTTTTATAAAGCGACCATAAAGCGAAAATGACTTCACCGTAAGCAATATCTCTGATACAGTAGAGATTCTCTAAAGAAAAAAAAACAAAAAAAAAACACAAAGTCTATATTTAAATCTTTTGTGTTAAAACCTATTTGAATGGTCTCATTGAGACAATTCTGGTGGGCTCGAATGCCATAAGATTCAATAAGAATTATGCGACAATCTATATTTTGATTTCAAAATAACCCGTCTTAATATATTAGAAGTTAGGAATCCGATGGTCCATTGTTTATACAATATATAACAATATAATTATATTGCCAAACAAACAAGCAGAGCAGTTTCCTTTTCAATCCTTCTGTCAAAATTTTAGATTTGTTTAATACCAAAAATACCCGAAGATCACAGATATCATTTTCTTTTAGTTATCTTTAAAGAAAACCACTCCCTTATTAGTGTGATTCTTTTGTGGAAAAGAAGAAATGAATTTTCTTCTTTTTCACTACATGTGTAATTTCCATACCAGTTCAAAATTTGGACTCCTTACTTTCAGCCTGGACTCTTTGAATTCATAAGTTTCGATTCGGATAGACTCCTTACTCACATAAGTGTCAAACCCTTCTAAGTGATGGCTTTACACAATGTGTATTGTAATTTATTCTTTTTCATCAAAGTTTGAACAGTTTGAACAGTATGACATATTACGACATATTATGACAAAGTATGACATAATTTACTGAATTTTGAGTGCAATTGTAGTAGGACAGTTCGGCTTTTAGTAGAGCTCTACACCTTTTTACAAAAGGTGTTATATCTTTGAAAGCAAATAGCGATTAAATATCTGGAAGGTCTGTCACGAAAAAGCTAAAGGCCGGCGATATCTAAACATCTTCGTTTATTTGAAGAGAGTGAAATCAATTTTGGATAAAAAACATGTTATCCTTTTCATTATATATAAACGAACATTTGCCGTTGGTGGGAAGTTTAGCGAAAATACCCACAGACACATGTATGGTACTTTTTATAACTCGAAAAAAGGAATACAATTATAGTAAATTAAAGCAAAATCCATGTTCAGTCTTAAAGACGTATGTTTTAGATGAAAATAATTGCTATTGTGTATATTTCTCAAACACACATGGTCGTAATATAAGCAAATAATGCTAACAATTTTATTCGATTAAGTACTTAGCGTAAAAAACAAGTCTCCCGATTAATGGCCAAATCTCGTGACCTCTCGTTTTTCCACGCGATTGTTACATCAAATCCACAAACAGCCTAATGTAGTGGGCGACACTCGGATTTTAAGGCCTTTATGTCAGGGTTCTGTAAAATCGTCGACTTTTTGACGAAGAAGAACTAGTGTGATCTTTTTTTAAAATGTCCTTAACTGTTGAACATGATTATCTGAATTTCAAACGCATCTAGAGCGGCCTATATACGATCAGTATTTTTGACAATATTTTTTATTAAATTTAATTGAGAAAAAAAGTCAATATTTATACTCCCACTTCAGAGAAGTCTAAAAATGCATGAGTTATCTATACGCTTGAAGCTTTCATTTTTGGCCGAGTATTTTTATAGTTTCTTCGCTCTAGAGGAATTCAGTTGTAAGAGTCGTGTGTCTTTTTTTTTCACTGCATTTATTGGAGTAAGTTGTTTTTTTCGAATTTGTTTTAAGAGATGAAGAGAGTATTTGTTGATTTCATAGAGGTATCGCACTAAAAACCTACCCACACGTTATAAATACGCGAGGCGAATTTATTCATTTGAGTGATTATAGTTTATTAGTTTCACACCTCAATGAAATCAACAAATACTCTCTTCATATCATATAAATTAATATTATTGAAGCAATAATATTAGAATTTATTTCTTGCGGGTTTACTTTGAGTGCAAGCATAATATTAGCAGCGTACTCAAAATTGTTTTCATTGAGAAAACACACACACACACACACATTTCTTTCAGCCATTTAAAAATTGATAGAAACAAAAAAATATTTATAATTTGGCCAAGGTGTACAACGAGTTCACGACGGAAATAATCGTGAAGTTTCTATGATCAACTTTCAGACGCCGTGTAGCCAATTTCTAGTCGAGTTGTCTAGAAAAAGATTCTAATTGGAATCATATACTGTCTTATTATTACCATATTAGCCGCCTAATTATTTCTTATGGTTACCATGGGAACGATTTAATAATTTGTGTACCTTGTAATTTTAAACCGACGTCGCCAGGAAGTCTGCGCATGCGTCATTGTTTCAGAGAACGTGAAATTAACTTTTCTACAATCAAGGACACTTTTGATGTGTTTGTTTATCTTCCTTTAAGGTATTACATACTAGATGGGATCTGGAAATTCAAGCTGAACTTACTTTGTGCGTTATGCTTGATAATTCGACGTGCCGTGCTGCTCTAGTCTGTGCTCTTGGAACTATAGGCGATGTTGAATTACCCCGAATTAAATTCATTCAAAGCCCTTTCATTTAGCTAATTCAGTTAACTTCCTTCAAATCCCTTTCCTTAAGCTAATTCAGTGTCCTCCCGATTTCAATTCAAAGTAAAATGAACCTGTGCGTGACATTTCCAACATTTCAACTTTGCGCAAAGTAAAGACTCTGGTCAGTCTGTGCTTCTGCACAGTCTGACCAGAGTCTTAACTATGCGATTTGTAGATAGATAAGACCTTTAAGTATCTCTATACAGTTAGACAATCCTCTACCTACACTAAGCACCTGTCTGGATAACTATTTAGTCATAACCCGTTGGTCTGAATCTAACCATCCACGGATTAAACGACATGCTTTCCGAGCATCCAGCTGCTAATTTCGGTTGCGTTTACGATAATATACCGAATAGTTGGACACAAAATGTCGGTTAAGTTATTCGCAACTGTCGACAATAGAACCAGGGATATTACGACTTCGACAATAGAACCCGGAACATCAGGGTTTCGAGTCAAGTGCGTTCAAAATGCACTGATTTTTCAGCTTTCTGAGAGGCGTAAGATAATATCTGAAGTATACGCGACAAAATAATAAGTAAATGAATATTATTAGATGCCACTAATACCTAAAAATTTTCTAACAATCTGACATTACACGCAGTCTAGCTAGGGTCAATACTTCAAATTCTATCAATACGGTCCCCTTTTTATTTTTTTTCTTCGTGTAATCCCAAGTGGCCCCTTTTCTTAACGGTTTAATGAAAACCAGTTTTGAAACAAAAAGCGTTTAGCTTGAGAATATCACATTCCCGGGAAAGATATTTTATTTTTACAACCCGTTGTCAGAGTCAATCGTATTTCTAATATGTCATGTGACAAAAATTGTTGGAGTCTGTCAATTTGTAATTTGATCGAGTGTGACCTTTTTCGATGGATTTCTGTCATTGGAATCTTATTTTGCACCTGAGGTCTCCAAATGTAATTCACTTTTCTCAGAAATGTTTGGCATGTCAAAATGGTGTCCCTATCTTTTGTAACCGAAATTTCGCTCTCGGCCTTTGCTATGGTATAAACATTTGCTTCGGTAAGAATAACACTGTTGCCGTGCGACGCCTTTACGGCATGCATTTGGGCTGCAATCTAGGGCCTCCATAAAGTCTTGCGATAAAAAGGGGTTTGTACATTTTTTGTTAACCGAAAATTGGTGCACGGCACTCATAGTAAAAACGTACAATGATCCCACGGAAATCGTATGCCGCCGGACAGGCATCGCGCGATTTTAATTCGACGACGGCTCTCATCCTTTCCGACCATTTGTCTCAATTCAGTTCGTGTGTTTGTTTGTTTGAATGGGGTTTTACGCCGCTTTCAATATTATTTCAGTCATTCCGCGGCGGCTGGAGCACCTAACGATAGATTACTGATATTTCTCACACCAATACTACCATTACAACGTTTCCCAGCCTCCAGATGCTATCCCACATAGGTCTACGATTTCAACCCATTGATGGTAGACAAATAATCGGAAAGGGTGAGTGCCGCCGTCGGGGATCGAACCCGGGACCTTTAGATTGACAGTCCGACGCGGTACCAACTGCGCTATGAATTAAAGTTCATTACTTCCGAAACATTGCAGCACTTTTACGGGTTCACTACCTTAATATCTTAGGGATGTGCACTTACGGTGTTCAAAGGACGGAGCCAGCAAGTCATCAAATGATAGCTTTGTGAGGTTACTGAAAACTATCGATCGCATTTAAACTTTATTACTCGTGTTCAGAAATCCTATGCCTCATTATTTGTTTAGTATAATTACCATTATTTCCTATTTTTATCATATCAAATAACAAAAATCTCATTTTCAGACAAAAATCATGACTTTTTCATCTACTTACGACCTTCGTTCAAACCCAGCTTAATTCTGTGTGTGTTAATATGTCGTCATGGTAACGAGTTCTTGTTTTATTAGATAAAGCTACCGCTACCAAATCAATACCACAAAACTCCAAGAAAATTGTACGGAGTTATCTCGGATCCTGTGGGGATAGAAGGGAGACAGGGGTGTGGGCGACGATACGAGATTTATCAAATAAACCTATATGGGATCGTGTTTGACCCTTAAACCAGGGTTTTGACCCCAAGAATCTGGTTATATCTTTTTTATTATTATTTTCATAGAAATTTCAAGGGGTCAAAACTTTTTAAGATACTTGCGATATACTATCTAAAATTTTACAAATCAATTGCTTACTTAATATCTTTTAAAGTAAAGGTCTAATGACTCTTAAACCTATAAAACTATTACATATAATTCGCTCTTTCTTGTCTTTTGAACCATTTAAAATCCGCTTGACCCCAGGATTTTAATCGTTAAGGGTTCAATAATTCTCTAATCACAAACGCTAGCAGGAGCGCTGTCTATACCAAGAATCAGCCCCATTAGCTCAGTCGGTAGAGCAACTGACTACAAATCATCTGAAGATTTGTATCATGGGTTCGATTCTCGGACTGGTACGGTAACAAGCTATTTTTCTTTCGTGTGAGGCGTTTAACCGATGCCTAGTGAGACGGTGTTTTACTCCGAGCACGTTAAAGAACCATTGTGGATCACTGCAGTTGTTTCGTCATGTTCCCTTTCACTATCACCCGTAGTAACTAACCGTCTTCTTGGGGCGGCGCTCATATGAACATTTCTACGGCAAAGACGACAGCGACGATGAATGAACGGAAATATACACAAAAATGGCTATACTGTAACTTCGTTGATAATTAGTTTGTGCAGGAAGTTTGAATCGCGCTGATCAATTGGGAGACATATTTCGATAGATATACATGTACTTTTAAAAATACAGATTCAGAAATCAGTACAACTGTTTCCGGCCCAAAGCAGACAGAAAGGGTGTACAGTTAAACCCATCGTGAAATTGACACTCATTCCGATCAAAATCATTCTTGATCATTCACTCAGCGCTCCATACATTCATTTCAATCACTCACTCAAATCGATCAAAAACGCTCCAAAATCAATAGGAAATTTTCAAAACTCATTCAGGACTTTCAGCAATAAATTTAAATCGATCTATTTTTACTACGTTTTTATAAGCTGGTGTGGACTTTCAGGTGTCTGATTGGTCCATGAAGACGTACAAACAGAAAAGGAATTATATTATATTTAAGGGAGTTAATATATCGCTAATTTTATTCATTTTGAACAAAATTAGCATTATTGGATTACCTCCCTTTAATATCACTTAAAACTCGCTCCACACACTCATTCATTTTCATTCCAAAATCATTCACCTTGGCAATTTCGGGATGTTCTTAACTGTAACTACCATTACGCGATCGGTTTGTCAGCTCAATTGATGGATCGCTGGCCACGCCCTTTGGCCTCTGTCATGACACACCTCTCATATAGTAAAACGTCATTTATCTGCTACATGTAAGTTTACAGACATACAACAAGCAGCAAATCGTTTTAGGGCGACCTAAACGCCGAGACTACAGCTTATAACGTATTGTAATTTACAATTTTACGAAAACGTTTCTCACTAAAAGGAAGAAAAACGTATGAGTTGAACTGTTGCTTTATAAGAAGTAAGTATAGTTAAGAACATCGTGAAATTGACGAGGTGATTGATTTTTGAATTATCTAGGAATGAAATTTAAAGAGTGACTGGAGCGCGTTTTGAGTGAATTTAATGGGAGGTAATCCAACATTGCAAATTTTGTTCAAGATGAACAAAATTAGCGATATTTATAACCTCCCTTTAATAGAATATACATATAAGTTCTATAGATAGCTTTCTATTTCTTCAATAACCTATAAGACGCTCACAATTTGAATTATGTCAGTGAAATCGCGATTTTTCTCTATGCAAATTTATTGTGAATGGCGTTGCAGATTCTATATATTTCAATCGGTTTGAGCGCTTTTGAATGGGTTGAGTGAGTGTTTGGAATGAATGAATGGAGCGTTGAGTGAGAGTTTTAAGATGGTTTTGATTGAGATGAATGTAAATTTCACGATATAATTAACTGTATCACGATTGTTTAACGATTGTTTAAATGAAAATAGCGAACTATTATCAGTCCGCTTCCTGTACAGTCAGGCCGTCAATCCCGGGATCGCAGGTTTGATCTCTGGCTCGACCAACTTATATCCGGCATGTGACAAAAGTCATTGTGATACGAATCATGTTTCTTCCATCGGTGAATATGATCTTGAGTAATACGCTAAAGTGGTGAAATTTTGTGGGCAAAGTGGTGTGAGAAAAGGACATCATGGGTATGCCTGAGTAACGTTAACCCCTAACTAACAAACGATCAAACAAAGGAACAAACAAAGGAACAAGCAAGCACAAGGGCATGTCTTAGTAACGTTAACCCCTTACAAACCAACAAACAAAGTTATTCACAATCCACGATAAAGAGTAAAGGATAATTCTTTGAGGTTACTAAGGGAGGTAAATCCGTTAAATCTGAAATCAGTATTTTCTAACAGTTACCTTCCTTTATATGAAACTTAAAAATTGTATCCTCGATTTAGAATAAAGTTTAAGCATTATATAAGTTAAGAGATTAAGTGATCGAGCAATTTCTGCTTCTGATAGGTTATTCAACCATACTAGGTGCCGTATTTTCCTGACAATAAGGAGAACGGGTTTAAAGAAAACAGACAGAAACATGAAGATCGCACCGGCATTTAGGTAGTTTTAGTGCAATAATGATTACTTCATTTTAAGTTTTATGTGATGTACTGAAACAGAATCCCCCATCTATGTGTTGAGCCTCTGGTGAAGCCTTTGCAATCTCCTTGAGTGAAATTGAATGAGTGTGTGTATAGAGTTTTGAATGATTCTTAAGGGAGGTAAAACGTCCAATCGGACAAAATAATGGCTATTTTTCACCGCCTTTTATAAACTTTACATACTTTTCAGACTTTTAGATATCAATACCAGCAATGATAAGCATACAATTACTCAATCGATTTTATTGAAATGTTGATCATTATTAACGATTTCGAACCCTTTTGAAACAATTCCGGGATGTTTTGGGTGATAAGAGTGAGTGTTTGGAATGAATGAATGAAAAAATGAATGAATGAATGAATGAATGAATGAATGAATGAATGAATGAATGAATGAATGAATGAATGAATGAATGAATGAATGAATGAATGAATGAATGAATGAATGAATGAATGAAGATGTGAATGCATGATTTAGAGTGATTTTTATCTGAATGAGTGTCAATTTCATGATGTTATTAACTGTACCTAAAGTCAGTCACCACTTATCGAGAGATGTATCACAAACATGGGTAGCTCAATCTGTAATACGTTGATCTGTCAATTCTAGGATCGTGTGTTCGAATAATGGCTATGCAAGCTTTCATCCGACGAAAGTTATTTGACAGAAGCCAATGTGATAAGCGCCATTCGTCTTTCACCAATGGGCGAGTGATAAGTACGCTTATGTGGGGATTATAGCTTATGGCTAGTATGAAATGTTGTGGTTGTACTGGTGTGAGAAATGACAGATAACCATGGATAGATACACCAGTCGCCACTATAAGGATTTCAATAAAGTTGAAAGTGACATTAAGCCAAAACAATAAATCCAGCGATGATTGAGTATTTAAAAAGGGAGGTTATCAATACGCTTATTCAAACCACAAAATATCTGAGTTTCCTTTCTTTATCCAGAAAAAAAAATGTTATTCATCAAACACTGTCTACTTTGAAAATTCTACTCCTTCAAAAAATATAAACGGACACTAAGAATCGAATGCAATGAAATCTACGGTCGATGTACTCAGAAACGACGAATTTCGTGCACCAATTAAACGCTTTTAGAGGCATTGAATTAGGTGCAAAACCTTACAATTTTGAATGAATTTGTATTCATAGTTAGATTTACAAGACCAAAGCGACAGAATAGCCGCGTGGTGCATTCGGAACATCACTCGGCCATTTCCGTAAACTGCATCAGACCTCGGATGTATGTAAGGCGGAGGGGTATGTAACAAAATCGTGCATTTTGTTAGGCGGAAACAGTGTAAGAAAAACTAGCACTGTAGACTTATATCTTTTACAGTAAATAACGGCTGAAAAATCTTAATTTTTGAGAAACACGAATCATTCTCAAAAAATTAAGATTTTTGCAACCGTTATTTAAGAAATTAAAGATATTTATATTAAGATTCGATGGTTTCACGTCAGTGACTTAAACGAGTAGCGTTGGCGACGTCGAATGTTTTCACTCACAGTTTCGAGGACTAACGCCATTTTAACTGACTTCATCGAGTTTTTCCAAGGTTTTCCAGTATCTTTTTAAAGATAGTTCGCCTATGTACATCCGAGGTTCATCGTGAGGTTGGCCGAGTGGTGTTCCGAATACATCCGAGGTTGATCGTGAGATTGGCCGAGTGATGTTCCGAATGCCGCGTGGTGTTGTGGCCATAGCGTGTTCAAGGTAAACACGTTTTACAAATTAGCCTTTGCGTGAGATTTCTGACAATTTCAAATAAGCGCACGGCAAAGACTCTGACCAGCCAGTGCATCCGCACAGTCTGACCAGTATCATCACTATGACTTCGTAGATAGATATGGTCTCAAAGTATCTGTAGATAATCAGGTAATTTTATATGTGGCTGTCTATACTGCTCATTTAATTCACCGAACGTTCCATTCAAGTTGTGAGAAATATCACGCAGACGCTCAAATGATATCCCCTTTTACACTTGAATATACGTGCAAGGCGGATAGCATTCAAAAGTTTGCATACTTTTTCGTGTTTCTGACATCAACCAAGGAGTCGCGGTGCTGTATTATTGTGTCGTACCGGTGTTGGTTAGCATACTATTTAATTTCTCTTTTGTAGAAATAAGTTCATGATGATGTGATCAAAAACACAATACTTAACAATATAATTCAAAGAAACATAATACAACACAACACAATACAAAACAATACAATACACTCTAATACATGAATACTATTCATATTTTATACTTAAATATTTTAGTCATTATCCTATCGGAAAAATAATCAATGGCTTGAAATGTTGGGTTAATTAAGCGTTTCGTTGACAGACTTCAAAGAGCTGCGTTTAAGTCATTGGTGGGTGTTGTTTTTGGTTTCCTTTTTATTTTTATCTTTTTATTATTTATCTATTTTTTTTATTTTGTTTTGTTTGTTTGTTCATTTAAAAGGGCAGGTAGATCATTAGGCATTTTATTTACTAAAGAACAAAGCAATTACAAATATCGACAAACAAACACTTTTACCCCTGAAGCACATTGTTCCAGTTTTACCAAATATCAAGTTATCTATCTTAAATTCCAACCTTGGAGGCCTAACAGCAGCTGGAAGAAACGGAAAAGCTTATTTTCAAGTGTTTTTTTTATTTTCCAGCGTAGATGAATAAGGATTGCGGAAAATTGAATCATCATTCCGGTGTAAAGACAATACGAGCACATGATACATAAAAGTGTGACAATCTCCCTGTTAATTTACTGACATAACTCTCGATTACCGGGACAATTAACACCTGTGGCCCGGAATATCCTGGAATATAGCACTCTCGCGCCATCTGGGTACCGGGTTTCACAATTTCTATGACGTCATTAAGTATATCCCGTTTCCCTGTTCTTACCCTGAGAGAATGTTCGTCTCCTTATTTAACATATTTTCGTTGCAATTATTTAAATAATAACATAATCAATAAAAAGATAAATGAAAAAATAAATTTCACAGAAGATCAAATACGTAGGGAAAATCATTCCTAGCCTGCCTAAGAAAGGACTAGAGCTTACAGAACCTCAAACAACAAAAATGCCGTGAACAACAAGAATCGAACAAGAACAAACTAGTGTCTACAGAAATTGTTTATAGTGAGATGATTGATAGCAATTAAATAACTTATACTAAGATAAAAGACGTTGATACGTCGCCGAATTCTATTTTTCATCAGCCGATTGGGTTAGATCAAGGTCGCATTAAACAGCCAACGTGACGATTTCTTATTTCTTGACCAGTGATGATACAGAAATTACTTTGTCGATGAAAGGCAGCGTGCTGATGTTACGCCGGGTGTTACCGACTAGGCGGATTCAAGTGAAAGGGCAAGAAAATTCCAAAACTACGTCTGCAATGGGGACAAAATCGACCGAAGTCTGACCGACCAACGGTCGCATCTCGGTCGGTCGCCGGCGAATAGCCATCGATTCAATATTGACTTCCACTGATCCGAAAGACGTCGCCGACTGGTCGGCAGGTTTTAACTTAAATCGACGAGGTCAGACAAAAAAAATCACTATTAAATCGACCGAAACAACGATAAGTCGCATACTAGTCGTCTTATTTTCACCGATTCAACAACAACAAAAAAAAAAGAAAAGAAAAAAAAAACGTCGGCGGCACGAAGCCAGCGCGTCGAAGCGTTTATTTGACACTAGCTTTACGCTTGACCATCGTTAAGCCCACGAAGCTGTCTTGTGATAAAAAAAATATGATCAATCGATTAGAAACCTACTAAATTAAAGAAAAAAGGCTTACTAGCCGTAATTATTCAATTTATTCTTGAGTGATATTGATTATATTACATGGATTAACAACGTTGTATGTGCGCAACGTTTAGACTCAGATCAGCACCTGCAAAGTCTGATAATAGTCTTCTCTTTGCGGTTACAGTTAGTTACATCGTTAAATTGACATTCACCTCAATCAAAAACCATTCTAAATCGCCACTCAACGCTCTATTCATTCATCCCAAACACTTTTTTAAACCATTCAAAAACGCTCAAAACCATTGACAAAAATAGAATTGACAACGTCATTCAAAATAAATTTGGATAGAGAAAAATCGTGATTTCACAGACTAAATTTAAATTGTAAGCGTGAAATAGGTCCTTGAAGAAATTGGAAGCTATCTATAGATCTTGTATGCATATCTTATTAAAGGGAGGTATTCAATATCGCTTATTTTGTTCATCCTAAACAGAATTAGCGATATTGGATTGCCTCACATTAAATTCACTCAAAACTCGCCCCACACACTCATTCAATTTCGTTCCTCAATCATTCCAAAATAATTCAATTTGTTATACACGATGTTGTTAACTGTAATAGAAAGCTTTTGACTTACAATGTTGGCTTAAAATCGGACAATATTGAAGTGTGTTCATTCATTTTTTTTATTTATGTCATTTTTTCATTATTCTAACCCCCTTCCCATCTGCAGTTAGAGTCACTTTACGTTACCCTGTTGATAATCACAAATTTCCCCATCTTATCCTTGTTTGTTAGATAACCAATTTACACTATTGTTTGTTCAGTGTGATTCCTTATAATAAAAACATGAATTTCGGGTCGTTTTTACATAATAATAGATCGGCAAATCTTTTCCATGAATAATTTAGGATGGAGATGTGTTGCTTTTGTGAAGCAATCAATGTAAGGTTTGTTGTGTTTCTTTAAGCTGACTGAAGTTATTTGACAATATGTATGTGGTTAAATGGTGTGTGTGGTGTAGTGTGTTCGTTGAATTTAAGAAATCATTTGTTTGGCTCCATAAAATTATAAAACAAAATCGGTAATTGGTACTTTATAAATAGCACGTTGATTTATTTCAAATGCATCTATTCTTTTATCATGAATATTTTTGGAGACTGCGAAAAATCTCGTTATTAAATCTAGATCTAGATCAAACTGTGGTAACGAGCCCTGCTTTCGGGATGTAGAAAACGTTGATTAACATTTCGATCTGATAATGTACTCCGTAAGCAAATTAGTAAAGTTAGTAACATCGTGAAATTGACAAATGGATGATTTTGGATTGATTTCGGAATGAAATTGAATGAGTGTGTGAAGCGAGTTTTGAGAGAAATTAAAGGAAGATAATCCAATATCGCTAATTTTGTTCAAGATGAGCGGTATTAATTACCCCCTTTAATAAAATATACCTACTTTTCTGTGTGTACGTCTTCGTTGACCAATCAGACACTAGAAACTTCACACCAGCTAATAAAATCGTAGAATAGATAGATCGTTTTAAATTTATTGCCGAAAGTCTTGAACGAATTTTAAATGTTTCCTAATGATTTCGGAGCGTTTTTGATCGATTTGAGTGAATGTTTTGGAATGAATGGAGCGCTGATTAAGAATGATTTTGATCGGAACGGTGTCAATTTCACGATGTTTTAACTGTATATGTCAGAAGCAGGAACATATTTCTCAAATTATCCTCGATCGTTTTTATCTTAAACTCGTGGTAGGTTTGGATCGCTCGCTGATGCCATGTGCATAAACTTTGGCAATTTGTTTTGAAAACTTGAAAAAAGTATCATGTTTCGCAACGTTTAATTCATAATCACTGGAAGGTAGATTGAACGTTCTAGATTAAGAAAATAAGCAAATTGAGCAAAGTTTCGAACCTATTCAGTCTGCGCACTCCGCGCAGTCTGACTAGGGTCGATACTTAACGCACTACCCAGATGGCCCCTTTTCGCGTGACGGGTCACATATAAGAAATAAAGAGGAAAGTAAATTTACTGAAGATTGAAACTGATTATTTTGGTTGACAATTCCGCTCTCAAAGAGTTACCCAAATCATGTAACTGGGTGCATAGCTCAACTTTCAAAACCTTTTTGTGTGAGAAACTTTCGGACAAAGATGCCGTTCTACGTTAATGTTGAGGTAAGAAAACAATTTATTTGGGTCGGTTTTCCTTATATCTTCCGATCATTTTTTGCGTAAGTCAAACTTTAAAGTTGCTTCTACAGTAGTTACTAAATATGGAATTATACCATCATCATCGCATTGGAATTGTCTTAAGAAGACGATTCCAATGAGATATTGCAGTGCAGAATCTAACAATGAATAAAAACACCAAGAACGATTTGTGATTTTGACTTATTATCATTTTTTTCGTGAGACGTTTCGTAAAACGGGCCCCTGGTAAATACTCAACTACTGTCATTTCCAATGAATGTTTAAGATGTGAACAACTCTTCATTAATGTTTTTCGAAACATTATTTCTAAAAGGGCGTAAAGAAGCGGGTTTGTAACCGGATGGGTTGATTATACAGTAGTAACATCGTTAAATTGACATTAACCTCTATCAAAATCATTCAAAATCACTCGCTTAGAGCTCATATCATTCATTCAACAACACTCATTAAAATCATTCAAAAACACTCCAAAGTCACTAAAAAGATTACATCTACAACTATATTAAAAAATAAACATGGCTAAGGAAAATCGCGATTTCACTGATATAGATTAAATTATAAGCGTCTGATTAGTTCTTTAAGAGATATGAAGCTTTTAATAGAAGTTGCGTGCATATTCCATCAAGGATGGGGATTTTAAATATAGCAAATTTTGTTCATCCTGGACAAAATTAGCGATTTTGGTTTACTTCCCCTAACGTTCACTCAAAAGCCACTCTTCGCACTCATTCAATTTCATTCCAAGGTCATCCACCTAATCAATTTCACGATGTTGTTAACTGTAACGGTATGATTATTCTTAAATCGCAGAACTTTATCATTTGAGCCTGTGGGTGACATTTCCAACAATTTCACACGTGCGCAACATTGAGACTCAGATTAGTCTGTGCGGTCGCACAGTCTGATCAGAGTCTTAACTGTGCGCTCAGTAGATGGAGGCTGACTCAAAATCGCTATTCACATCCAAAAATTAATTTTAATGTACTGCGTGAGTGTCCAGGCTCCTCAACGTCTTTACATCACGCACACATGACATTGTTGGAAATCTCACGCACAGGTTCATTTACTTTTGTCCATGTCTTATGTAATGCGGTTTTAAATCAATTGCAATGGAAAATCGTTCTCTCTTTCACGTCTGTCAGTTTTTGACAAATTTCTTGACATATTGTATGATTTAAACAAAGTGGAAAAGTGACTGCAAGAATATTTTGCAGTTATTTATTGTTCTCTGGGAGTGTGTGCTCGTAAATTCCTTAATTTCCATTCACACTCTTCAAATGAAAATTGTTTTATGACTTGTTCGATTTCTGGGAAATCTGCATACGACAAAAATGTATTACATACTCAACAGACGAAGATTTTTCTATCATTGTTTTTTTAGTTTCGAGAAATTTAAGGGCTTTTTTTTTTCTTCTTTTACAAAAGGCAACTATTTAACTTGATTTTAGTTTTGTGTGTGTGTTTTTTTCTTTATTCATTAGTATTTTTTTCTAGAAGATTCCATCAATTTTGAACATTTTGAATGGCTAAAAGATAATTTTATTTCTCGATGAAAAAAAATTTTGAGTATGCAACTTTTTTTTAAGCTTCCGCAAAAAGTACACTGTAGTCCTAAAAGAAGTCCGTTAGTTGACAAATCTTCATAAGAAGAATTTGCTATTTTGACTCGTCGGTTGCATACAAATGTAGTGTAATCACAAGTCACAATTTCGTATTCGAGTTAAACATTTTGATGTTATATATTGAATTATAAGATCTGAAGAAAATATTTCATGGAGGTATGACACTAAAAGCCTTATCATACTGTATAAATACGCTTCGCGTATTATTATCATTATCATTTTGAGTTTAGCGCTAGTCTACAAATGAATAATTTGTATTCAAATGAACAATGCTTCAAATTAGACTACTGTTTTAGACTCTGCATGTATGAAAAAAAAATACGATAGACTTATTGCGAAATAATCAAAATAGGACAAAACATAAAAAAAAATCCTTTTTTATCAAAATGTCTTGACGAATAAAAATCGCCACACGGCGATTGGAGAATACCTCAAGGTGTCTCCCTTTGATTCAATCCACATTTGCGAAAAATGGTGATGTGGTTTTCATCAGATATAAGGGAGGGGGGGGGGGTAACGCCAAATAGTACGTTACTTTCAAAATTAATTTATTGTTGTTTTAAAGGCGTAACTAGCATTTTGAAACTTAAACTTGAAACTCAGAAGGCGACCAACATCGAATATATAGGATAAAGGCGATATGTGGACTGTGACAAAAGATGAATGTCCTCTGTTCGCTTCCCTTTTCTATGAATAGAGCGTACGTGAATAATCAAAATATCGCAACCAATGCATTTTCGGTGTTATGATCATTCATCAACGACATGTTTCGAAAGAGGACTTATTTCTAATAAGTAATTGCGTAATTAGCGTAATGATAGTTGGTTGTTTTTCTTAAAATTGGCTATTGGCAGAAAACCCTGACAGTTTACAACCAGAGACATATAATGTAAATGTTTTTCACAATGTCCTTAAAGACAAATTTACGTCATCATTGCGGGGGATATACACGCTTTCGTAACTTTATCTCTTGCGGTTATCCACCCCGAATAAGCAACAACAACAACAACAACGTCGAACTCGGTTAGATGTCGGGAATCCTCGGAAGATGTTCGGTTATATATTGGGTTTGTTGTGTTTTGCACGTCGTTGAAGACTATGCTGTGATATTACAATCATCGGGAAATTGACAAGATGAATGAGCTTTTGAATGATTTTGGAATGAAATTACATGAGTGTGTGGAGCGATTTTTGAGTGAAATCGAAAGGAGGAAATCTAATAACGCTTATTTTGTTCAAGCTGAACAAAATTAGCGATTTTTATTAACTCCCACTATCAAAATATGCTAACAAGTTCTATGAATAACTTGAATAGCTTCCTATTTTTCCAAGAACGAACATCACTCCTACAATTTCAAACCGCGAAGTCGTGATTTTTTATTTTACATGTATTTGTAATCATTTGAAATGCAGATGTTGATTTTATACTTTTTAGTAATTTTAGAGAGTATTTGAGAGGTTTGAGTGAGTGTTTGGCATGAATGATTTGAGCGCTGAGTGAGCGACTGAGAATGGATTTGGTCGAGGTGAAAGTCAATTTCTGGCTCGTTGGCCGAGTGGATATCGCGCTCGACTCGTAACCTGGTGGTTGCAAGTTCGAGCTCCACCGGAGGCGGGTAGTGTATTTGGGCAGGGCACTTTACAGGCGGGGCCCCAGTCCACCTAGCTGTAAAAGTGGGTAGCAGTGGTTAGAAGCCATTTCCTCTCTCTCAATTTGTAGGATAATATCTGAAATGAGTTAGGACCACGATGGAAATAAGAGTCGTTCGACCATTTATCGTGTTATCCTCGAGTCAAAAAAAAATCGGGAAGTAACTAACTGTATGCCGTCATTCCGGGGATACAGTATCATCCATTTCCAAAGCTAAACAAAGATCATGTGCAAAAGTGAAATTCAGCAAAGATAGTGAATTTGTCTTGAAATATCAGAAGCATCATGCGTTATACAGATAAATCTAAATTCGAACAGTTGTGAAAAAGTCATACATAAATAACGAAACAATTCCGTACATATATTCGGACGTGTCTAATGGGCGACCCATTGGGATGTACCTTGTAAATGGGGTGTAAATTAAGTTTACATAAGAAAATCGAGTAGACTATTTGTCTTCTTTTGGTTGAACAAAACAACAACGAGAAGAACACAAACAGAAGGTCCCAAAGAAGCCGTAGGCTTTCCAATGGCCTACATAAAGAATGTTATAGTAAGTTAACTGTATTACTCAGAAGAAGAATGATTTTTTCGAAATATTCGCCTAGCCCGGGTTACTCCTAGACTGGCTTCCCGTCTCATTGGTCTGATACATTGTATAATGAGCAAAACTCAACCAGAGAAAATGTAATGTCTTAACATCTGATATTCTTTGACAGGTCGGGCAGTGGGTTAGATAGTTTTTTTGAGAATATGGGAGATAATTTGTATAGGGTGAAATAGTTAAACACGAGTGGCTTACCTTATTTATCTTAAACTGAACACTTACTGACAGCCTGGGAGCCAGGCTAGGATAGCTCCTTAAGAAACAATGGGCTTTCGATTCTTTAGAGGTAATTTCGTTTTCCGGTCGAGCCATTTTTCAAACGACAAAAGTGATTTCGTCACGATCGTCACGCGTTGATTGGGTCCCACCGATGATCGAATAAGTGGGATTGGCAGCTGGTGACTAGAATGCAAATGTTTCCAGAATAATTAGGAACTTAGAATGTTTTATATACATGTAGTGAAAAATGTTTTGTCTTTCTAACCTTTTTTTCTGTCAAAAAATTGCACAAGGGTCATAAAGGACGATTTAGACTTAATGAACCTGCTTTAATCCTGTTTAGTAATTTCTGCCAATCGATCAGCAGTCTTTTGAAGTTCGATCAGGTATTATTGATTTCCCGGAACTGTCAGTGAGTAAAGCTTTTGTTAGAGCTTAATCATGGAAATACTACAAGCTCAATGTCGCCGTTATATTGAACCCTTCCCTGCATTTAGAATGACAAATGGATGCGAACTGCTTGCAAATTATACCCCACGTTGCAAGCGCACTTGCGTGCAAAGCGCGTTATAATTTGCAAACAGTTCGAACCGTTATGCCATTCCGAACACACGGCTTGTCTTGTCCTTTAACCCCTACCAGGCGAAACTCTTTTAAGCAATATCCTGGTTTAAATTTTGTTTCTAAGAATTTGCCTACTTTTCAGACATGCGTTTTAACCCGTTTGGGTCATTTTTTCCTCAGAATATTCAAGGATAAAACAGATAGTTTAGGCAAAGATTAGACTGCACTTCTGATCTTAGTCTACAATGTCTACCAAAGATTGATGAATAGCAGGCATAAGTCATAAACAGTTCAAGAAAGGTTAAACGGCCTGGAAATTGGTGCGAGAAATACCAGGAATCCATTATTAGGTCTCCAGTGGCTGCTATATGATTAAAAATCATTAAAAGGGACATTAAACCCAATTCAAACAAACAAACTATTTCGTTATTTCTTTATGGTCCCTTTTTCATGACGTTTGTATATATTAGTAGCCGTATGTCAAAAGTAGCATAACTACAATTCCGAGCTGTCAGTTTAGATTATGTTTTGTAAATAAAGAGTGGTTTCTCCAGCAGAAGAATTAGGCTTAATTGTTCTAAAAGAGAGTAAAATGGCGAGTAGAAACCTCAAAAATGTTACAAACACTTACGATTGTATGGGCTTTCTAAACAGTTTTAAGCGAATATCGCCGATGAGCTCAGAAAATGTTATAAATATCGCTTGAACGCGCGATGACAATGTATAACTATGAAATTGACTTATGTAAGCTGAAAAATTTCGCCTCAAAACAATAAGCCTTAACAGAAAAATCTCAAGATTTCTAGTGTCCGAGATTTGTTAAGTCACATAAAAGGTTCGCAGAAAAAAAAAACAGTATGTATTATTTTTCCAACATGTAATAATTATAGTTTCCAAATCATCCGCTCAGCGCTTCATTCATTAATTCAAAACACCCACTCAAATCGTTCAAAAACGCTCCAAACTCACTGAAAAAGATAGAATCAACAACTTAATAAAGCTAGAAAAAAAATCGCGATTTCATTAATATAATTTAAATTGTAAACGTTTGATAGGTTCTTGAACAAATAGGAAGCTATTTTTATAACTTTTATACATATTTAATTAATGAGAGGTAATTGATATCGCTAATTATGTTCATCTTGAACAAAATTTGCGATATTGCATTACCTCCCATTAAATTCACTCAAATCACGCTCGTTCAATTTCATTCCAAAATCATGCCGAACTCATGCACCCTGTCAATTTCACTGTGTTCTTAACTGTAGATGGGGTTAATATCAATATTGGGTTTGTGGAAGTAATATTGAATATTTGAATTCAAAATCCAAAATTCCCCACATCTACAGCTAGTTACATTGTAAAATTGACGAGGCGAAAGATTTTGGAATGAATTTGAAATGCTATTGAATGAGTTTGTGGAGCGAGTTTTGGGTGCATTTAAGGGGACAGGATGAACAAAATTAGCGATATTAATAACCCCCCTTTAAAAATATTGCATATATGTTCTATAAAAGGCTTTCTATTTCTTCAACATCCTATCAGACGCTTACAATTTTAATTAATTCAGTGAAATCTCGATGTTTTTTCCAATCACGTATTTATTTTGAACGAAGTTGTTGTTATATGTTTTTCATTGAGTTTGGGGCGTTTTTGAATGGTTTGAGTGAGTGTTTGGAATGAATGAATGAATGAATGAATGGAGCGCCGAGTGAGCGATTTAGAATGGTTTTAATTGAGATGAATGTCAATTTCACAATGTTACTAACTGTATCTGTAGTCTTGGACGGAATTTGTTTTTTTTTCCTATTAGAATACCACCTGGGCTTTGCATTAGAAACAAAACTTGGCTTTTTGTGTTTTCTTAATTAGTTAATGAGGTTCGTCAAAGCAAGCATGGAAAAAACAAAGGCGATCTATGCATTTCTAGCAAGTGTAAATAATTTGTAATTCATGCTCAATTCAATTTTAAAAATGTTGGACGAGTTTAATAAGAAATCGTAAGCGACTGTTTCTGTAAATAAGTTTGATTTCTAAACTTTTCGAGTCAAATATACTGTTAACCTTCGAGGGTATTTATTTATTTATTTATTTATTTATTTATTTATTTATTTATTTATTTATTTATTTATTTTATTTATTTGTTTATTTATGTATTTCTTATTTATTTATTTATTAATTTATTTATTCATTTGTTTATTTTCAAGCGTATTTTCTTAAATGAACAGGAAATTCCCCAAAAAATCTTATAAAATATCAAAAAGATCAAAATTGCAAAATATTGAATAGCCTTGAATACTTCACGAATATTGGCCGACTACTAGTATGTAAAGAAGTGGTTAAAGTCTTGTAAATCTACAAAGTGCAAAGTGAAGACTCTGGCCAGGCTGTGTGCATGCACAGACTGGCCAGGGGCTTTGCTTTGCTCAAATGTGAAAATTATTTGAAATATCACACGCAGATTCAAATGTTAATGATGTGGGTATCGAAGTTTTACAGACTGATCTTAACCATTGTTCTGCTAGAAAAAGTAAATTTTAGAAATTCTCCGATGCTAATTTTTGTGTCCTTTTAGGACTGTCTTATTACTCAGGAAGGAGAATCTAATCCCGCGTAATTCCACGAGATTTGCATCCATATGACTTCCAAAGTCGACTTGATTTACCGACATTCGGGGAAGATCTTGATGTACAAAATATAAAAAAGTGGCATCTTTATATTCAAAACATGTATGAGAATTTTTGTATTTCCGTTGTTATTCATATTTTAATAGCGTTTCGATACTTATTTTGGAGGGTAAAAAGCCAAGCAAATAAAGCGCACGCATACTGATAATGAAATTGCGTTCCTTCTTTCAACGAAAACAGTGAAGTTTCAGAGCCATTAGAAAGGAAAACAGGGCGGGAAGGGAGAGAAGGGGGGCAAATAGGGATCGGGTAGGTTGACCATTTTAAAATAAGGGACCAAGAAAAAAATGTGAAGAGTATAAAGTATATGATCCCAACTTAAGTTTTTTTTCGTCTTACACTATCTAAAGACACTGGAAAAATATAGATATCAATTAAAATATACATAAAACTATGAAACGGAAAATCATTGAAGTATAAAACAAACAAACAAACAAGCAAAAAAAGAATAATAATAAGGCTTTACGTTTCATAACTTAGCAAATTGAAAACGTGTTTTTTAATAATTCATTGATATCAATACGAGGAAATGTTCTGTGCCATAGCGACAATTTTTATGACACTTTTTTGGTGGAAATCACACAGAATGACCGACTGGTTAGAGTGATTCAAAGTGTCATGATCAATTTATCGCGATCGACTTTTTTAAAGATTTTATAGACGTAAGTCATGTAAGTTGAGAAACTAGAAATTGCAAATTGAGCGTTTGAAATACAGTTAAACCTCCTTAGCTCGGACACATTGGAGACATGACAATTTATTCGAAAGATCGGGAACTCGACCAATCCAAAGAACTGTGAAGGTACCAGAATATGGGAATGCGTCATATCCGTGAAACATCGTTTCTTTAAAAACGTGAACTTACATGGTTATTCAATTTTGCTATTCAATTCACTTGTTTGAATGTTACTTTCCAATAGTAAAATATGTACCGATTTTAGGCTCCGGATTGAAGAACGTGATTGACAGTTCGACAGTCCTGGTGTACGAATTTTACGAGATCGAACACGAAAGTTTATGAGCATAAATTGCTTGGACTTAAATACTCGTTTGAATTTTCCGTTGTGTTCTAGAATACCCGTTTTCTAGAAAGAGAGGTTTTTTCCAAGTCGGTTAATTATGACCAACCATTTTTCTAACGCCAGTGACCAAATTGTCCGTTCCCACAATGGTCAATTTGAGTGTCTAATGTCCAGTTAGTTCGGACATCTCCCTAATAAATCAGATTATACTAGGCTACGCGGGGACAGCATTATTACCATCGTAACATCATACAGGGTTAAATAAAGAACATTTTCCTTGCCGTTATTAAATTAGTCCTTGCGTTTTATTATCTTCCATTTTGCTAGGATGTCTTATTTTGTTACTGATTTATTAAACCAGGGACTCTGTGGACGACCTAAACACCGTAACAACAGCTTATTGAAGCTGTTGTTACGACGTTTTGGTCTCCCTAAAACGACAGACGAGTCTTCGATAATTACAGATACTTTTGCCTTTAAAGACAGTTCTTGCCATGATGGCTTGGAAGTTTAATGCAGTGTTTCGGATATAGGGTACGTGAACTTTAGGTCGTACAAAAACGTCGCATTTTGGGTACCTTGCCATCCGCGATGACCTTCAGTTTTTTCGTTCCTGGAAACACACAAGAAGCGAACACGAAAAGGAGAAATTGTTGATTTAACGAATTTATCTATATTTATCCCACTGGACAATTCTATTCATATGGTCGAGGGCCTTTGGGATCAATTTATAACTTGGATATAATTGTAAATGTCGCTTTGAAACGTCCAGTCAAACAGTCCTTGTATCTATCGAATACATCGCAAGTGTAACCTTAACTTATTCGACCTGAACTTAATATGTTTAGTCACCAAACGTCAATATCTTGAATTTATAATATGCCCTACGTCGCCGGAGTGAAATAATCCCATTGAATATTTTTGAAATTACACGGGTGTTATTACACTAGTGGAATAACTATGCTAATGAGCTCAGTAACGTTATTTTGTAATCGCGAAAATGACGTCATAATTTATGTTTGTGACGTCATTTTTAAACGGCGTTATAAGTTTCGCGGAAAATTGAAACGTTGAATTTTAAAAATTTTGACGATTTTTCGCTAAAATTAGGGTCATATTATAAACCAAATATAAAATTTGTGCTCATAAAATACAGAATTTATTCAACTCGTCATCTAAAAGAGATAAAAACTAGGCGCAGCCTCGATTTTATCTGTTTATAGATGACTCGTTTAATAAATTCAGTATTCTATGACCACTCATTCAATATCCTCTATGTATTTATTTTTTTTATTTTATCTTATCCATTTTTTTCTCACTAATATTCGCCATATCGATCCCATCCCTTCAGATGTATTCAAGGACATCTGACTTTTTTCTTGTGCTCTATTTGTCAAAGTGATGGGACAAAAATCAAATTATACAAAATATCAAACACTGAATTAGCGAATAGATGGAAAAATTAGAGAACAAGACACGAATGCTGTCTTTAATTTATCTTAAAGGAGTCCTGTTTCTTTTTGGCTTTACTCTATAATAGAAATTCAAAGGACAAAGAGCGGCCAGGACAAATTGAATTGTCTCATTTAGTTTTAAGTTAAACAATAATCCTTGCAATGCTAAAACGTCATTTTTTTCGCTAGTGCAACCACGATATTTAACAATCGTTGAGTTAATCTATTGGTAAGACGTAGATCTACGTTCGGGATGCTAACACGTTTGTAACGTTTAAAAAGTGTACCTCGCTCTGTACGTATATGGTACGATAATTTATTACCTTCCTTTAAAGCATCTACGTATTTTTCGATTTTTCTACCTCCACGTACCAATCAGACAATCTATAGTCCATACCGGCAAAAAGAAATCGTGTAATAATCAGATCGATTTCAATGAGCGTTTTGAACGATGTTCAATTGTTTTTAACGATTTCGGAGCACGTTTGAGTGTTTGGGATGAATCCTTGGAGCGCTGAGCGAATGATTTTAAATTGATTCGGTTGGAATAACTGTCGATTTCGCGATATTATTAGCAGTAATTCAGTAGTCGTCGGTTAAGTATTGGATAGTTGTTTTGTGAAATTCGAATTGAAATATTCTATAAAATAAGTTAAACTTAAGATATATCCGTTTCTTCAGTCCGCCAGACGTTTTGTAAATGAAAGGCTAACGAAAGGGTTTAACTGGCATTTTTCAGTACATTTCGCGCATTTTTGCATAATCGCATAAATGTGTTCCGTGAAATATTTTCCATGTGCTTCATGCTGCGAGGAAATTAAAAGATGAGTTCAAAACGAGACCAGCTTCAAAGAAAATTATTAAAGCTCTATAATAGCTTTCACCTTTCATTAATGGCCGCCATTTTTATTACGTGAGATCACGTGACTTCCGGGTTTAGCCTACAAAGTTCATGTATAATTAACATTAACACCGGATTAATGTCGTCCATAAAAATATATCCGTCAGTAATATAGGCCAGATGGGGCTAAAAAACAAAATGGCAGATTTGTACAACTTTATGTACAGATAGCAAAATAGTGAATGATTTTGGAATGAAATTGAATGAGCGAGATTTGAGTGAAATAGAAGGGAGGTAATCCAATTTCGATGATTTTGTTACCAGACCAGAAATTTTACACTGGTACATATTCAAAGACGTTGAAGACGCCAAGTTCGTGAATTTCAGGAAAAAAAAGAGCCTGTATAGAAAATTTAAAACAATTTAAACATGCATGAGATGAAAAAAAAATTAAGCAGCCGGAAAAGTTGCATTCTGCAATAAGAAGATCGCCTAACTTTCTATAGATAATTTGGGACCTATCTGCAAATCGTATAGTAAAGACTTTGGTCAGACTGTGCGGATGCACAGACTGGCCAGAGTCTTTGCTTTTCGCATAATTGAAATTATTGGAAATGTCACGCACAGTCATAAATCATTTTTATTCTATTTTGTTTGGATTTTTTATTCCTGTTTTTCGGAGAGGGGGGCATCGTGCAAATTACAGGAGTTACTTCTTACAGCATCTCGATCAAAACCATTGATATACACATGTTTCATTTAAGAAGTGTACGCATTTCATTAGAGAAGTTAAGCATTCAGAAAACAAATCTTGACTTGAATGAAAGGCTTGATGTAAATGTAACCTGAATGTTAGACTTGAACAAGGGCACCGCCTATCGGGGGGCATGTACTTGATTTTTCTGTGGTTAATATTATGGAAGATCAGTAATACCACACATTTCACAAAATGTCAATGTTTAAGCGGACGGATGACGACACAAAAGCTATATTTAACGACATTGTGAAATTGACAAGATGAATGATTTTGGAATGGTTTTGAAATGAATTTGAATGAGTTTGTGGAGCGAGTATTGAGTGAAATTTATGGGAAGAAATCCAATATCGCAGGATGAACACAATTAGCGATATTGATTACCTCCCTTTGCATAAATGTTCTATAAATATCTTCCAATTTCTTCAAGATCTAATCAGACGCTTACAATTTCAATTAATTCAGTGAAATCCCGATTTTTTCCAAGCATGTATTTATTCTGAACGAAGTTATTGTTATATGTTTTTTCAGTGAGTTTTGAGCGCCTTTGATTGGTTTGAGTGAGTGCTTGGAATTAATGAATGGAGGGCTGAATGAGAGATTTAGAATGGTTTTGATTGAGATGAATGTCAATTTCACGATGTAAATGACTGTATGACAATACCTTGGATTTCCCCCGAAACAGCCAAGCTAAAATAAAGAGTGTTTCCTAAATTAGAAATTCATTGCTTATTCTGTGTATTAATGAGAAATTACACACTTTTGCACATTTCATAATTATAACAGAAAATTTGGTAATGAGGACAATTTTCTCAATTAAAACAGTGAAATTTCTTAATATGGCCTTAATGGAAAATCAAAGATCAAAAATCTCGAGGCAAGACTTTAATACGGGGAAGGTATTAAAGGATTGTTATTTGCTTTTTAATGCTTTAAGGGACATACAGTTAGTAACATCGTAAAATTGACATTTACCTCGATCAAAACCATCCAAAACCACTCACTCAACGCTCCAATTGTTCATTCCAGGCGCTCACTCAACCCATTCAAAAACGCTCAATAATCACTAGAAATGATAAGACCAACAACTACATAAAAAATGAAAACAGGTAGAATAAATCAGCGATTTTACTGACATTTTGAATTTTGTAAGCGTATTCGCGAAGTCATAGAAAACTATTCATAATCATTTATTCTATTAATGGGATGCATTAAATATAGCTATTTTTGTTAATCTCAAACAAAAAAGCGATATTGGATTACCTACCTTTAATTTCACCCAAGACTCGCTCAACAAACTCAATTTCATTATAAAGTCATTCCAAAATCATTCATTTACTCAATTTCACAATGGTGTCAACTGTATATGTACAAGGTAGGAGGCTCTCAGGAGCGTAAGGTATAATTTTGAAGCTAAGGGACAGTAACCGAAAAATGATTCGCGTTATATTGCGGTTGTGTTCCTTGTTTACATTGAATGTATTCATAAAACTGGAAAACCTAACTGGGATGGCAGTTAGAGACTAGGAAAGATTTTAGTAATAGTGCAAGAAATACCAGGGGTCCGTTTTACTAAACTTCTTACGATCATTTTTTTGCGTAAGTCAAAAATTAAACTTGCTGCTATAGTAGAAACTAAATATGTAATTCTGCCATACATCATCTCATTGAATCGTCTTTCTAAAGCCGATTCTAATGATATACTCAGTTCCAAAAGAAAGTGTGCACTTTTGAATTTTGAATATCTCGGAAATTACACAACCTACCGTCATGCAATTTAGTATTACGTTCCCCATGAGTATTTGCTAACGATATTTGAAATAATAAATGACGCGGTGTGCAAAAAATTTTTGCTAAGAAGCGACCTTTGATTTTGCATGTTTTGCGTGTGCATCACGCGTTAGATGTCTATTTGGTCCGTAATTGCATTTAGTTTAATCATTGTGCCTCAGCTAATAATAAAAATCACATCATCATTGCGATTGCACATAATGCAACTGTGTGGTTTGACTTATAATTTTCGTGGATGAACATAATCGAACCTTGTCATTTTAAGAACGTCAGCAAAAATGATAAAGAGTTCATATTCCAATAGAAATCGGGGGCATCACTTTTTAAGGTTTATAAAGGGTAAATCGAGAGGTCATAGAACGCCATAGCACTCTTCGACGACAAGTTACTGACCTAACAACGTAGCAATTATTAACGTCGACGCCCACGTAACGTCTGCAGGAATAATAAAACTTTTGTTTGAAAATGGCTTGGGATGTCTCCTCAAACTCTACAGTGTAACATATGCATATAGCTCTTGCAAGAAAACAAGCTGTAAGGAGGTCAAATCTTAACGTTATACGTTCTGTTTTCGCGTATGCAGTGTGCGATTCTTTGCCAAACTCTGATTTGACTTTTAATTTAAAAAAGGTCTTATCTTAAGAACGACATCAATTTTATCCCATAAATGTCTTCCAACTTTGTGAAAATCAATAAAAATACAAAAAGTGAAAGTGCACACTTTCTTATGGAACTCAGTATATATTGCAATACAGAATTTAACAATGAATGAATACACCAGATACGATATGTGAATTTGACTTACGATCATTTTTTCGTAAGAAGTTAGTTTAACGGGCCCCAGGAGTACATTGTTAAGTGTTCAGGTGTTCTAGTCAATGTGACGGTTAAATTATTAACCCCATCATAAAGCAAAATTACTCTGGAACTGAACAAATCTCGGACAGTTAAGTTTTCACCTGAAGTCTGTTGAAATATTGTTAGTTTTTGATCGTTTTGAACGATTTCAAAGCGTTTTTTTTACAATTTCTGAGCGTTTGTGAGTGATTAGAGAGAGTATTTAAAATGAATTGTTGGAGTGCTTAGCGAATGATTTTGAATGGTTTTGATTGAGGTTTATGTCAATTTCACGATTTAAGTAACTTTAAATAGGTAAAATAGGCAAAATGGATTTTTAGAAGTTCATCAATCGAAAATAGTTGTCTGCTTTCATGATTGTGGATGCTATCTTTCAACTTGTAACGAAAACATTCCTGGAAGTAAAACACTCGAGAAGTTCAGGCACGGTTCATATTGTTTCGGAGCTTGATAGTTATTTAACCACGTGACGAGGCTACTAACCAATCAGATAAATAGTCATAGTCACATGGTCGCCACACGAGGTCTCGAGGGGGTCATGTGACAACGCTACTGTAGGTCACGTGCGGTCAGATTAATCCGATAGATGTGCGGGAAAACAAAGGATTTTCTAGGGATCAAAAATAGATTGGGGGATAAAGGGCGCTGAACCCTATCGGTAATGAGGCGTTTTTTTCTCCCAGAATAATATCGTCTACTGAATAATCAATAAGCTTGGTACCCCTAGTGGATTTCTGCTGGTCACTTCACCCTTTATACTTTATAATGAAAGTATCCACGGACAAGTTCTTATGGGTCCTTAGATGTATCTAGGGTTTGGAAAGTTATATTTACGCGGACCAGCCAGTCAGAAAATATATAGGAATTAGAGATAACACCATCAACCATCTAATGCTTCCCGCATAATAACTATATCGATGGTTTGAACGTTGTTAAAGGAACAAGACATTGGTTCCACTTAATTTATTTTTTGCATTTTTATGGAAAAAAGATAACAAATTAACATGTAATCAATATTTTAAGGGAGGTATGATGGGATGTCTAAGTCGTGATTTTTGCTGTTGTTGTTTTAACATATTGCTCTTTTTTGTCTTTTTTTTTCCCTCAAGTATAAAACGTAAAGTTTTTTTTTTCTTTCTCCGTCTATATTGGATAAAGGATCCTGAAACTAAAGAAGCGTATTAATCATGGATGGGTTATTCTAATTAATTAGGAATGAAGAACGGCCTCAGCTGACCGTATGGTCGGATTTCCTTTGACTTTATTGTACTCTCAGATTTGTGAAACAAGGTTTGGTCTGTTAAGGTAGTGGTCCCGTAATAGTTCCAACATTTCGGAACTCGTAATCCTCCACAATGTTGACCGAGGTTTCCAAATGAAAATCATTAGGAAACCTCGGTTAACACTGTTGAAGTTCATTACTCCCTAAACGTTGCGGAACTATAACGGGTCCACTACCGTCAAAAACAACATGGAAATATTTGGTACTCGTCGACATCTTTAATGGCGGATTTTGCTTTAATAAATATCTCAATTATAGGTTCATTGGATTTCATACACGTAGGCAGCAATAACGGTTTGATTATCACTTTCGTTTCATATGCAAATAAAAATAAATGTCCTATCAATGCAGAGCCCAGAAATTGTATAAACACACAAAAAACTAAAACATACAATTGAAAGTATCAAGCCAAAGATAAAACTTTGTGAAAGTAAAAAGCAACGTATTCAAAACCTTTCAAAATTGTCCGCTCAACGTTTTTTTCAAAACATTGGAAACACTCAATTAAATCATTTATAATGTTTCGACGTCGCTCAAAAAGCTTTACAATTTCATACAAACGATGGATTTTGATATTTCACTTCCGGTTTAAATAAATGATTTGATTGGTGGATCAATTTTTGATCGACATTCGTGATTTGTCTTTTGCGTTTCAGAAATACTCAAAAGTAAAATCTGTGTTTGGCGGTTTGAATCTAATTTACTTGGATTTCATCGCGTGATTCTGGTTTATTATAACACAAGACCATTCCGTTTAAGGTCCGACATAAAATTGATCCATTCGGATTTTATCTTGGGAAATGTAGAAACTCTATAGGGTCGACGGAAATGGAGGTTTGGCACGAAAGCATAAAACAATCCTGCCTCGTTCTGGATCAAAAACCCGTTTACGAACGTTTAGAAATGATCTCCCGCTTTGCACATGAGTTCATGTGCAAAGCGGGATACCATTTCTGAAACGTTTCGCGACCGTTTACATCCTGAACGTCAGAAGAGCTGTCAAATTTAAAAGTCAGTCATATTAGTCGAAACATGGCATTTCAAACAGTGTTTAAGAACAGCCTGATCAGAGTCTACACGATTAGCTTTGTAGATTGGTAAACGGCAGTGGGTTGGTCATATTGACTTCTAATAGATTAATGAGTTAGATATATAATTAGAAAAGCCTGGCTCATTTGTGTTAATTGACAAAACAATATTACCCTCGAAATCGTCAGTTCATTAACTTTAGGTTTCAACACTCACGGTACTTTATGATTGCTGTCGTACGAGTGGGATGGCCTCATTTCCGAAATTTGGTCGGATGGCTGCTCTTGCCCTCCCCCCCCTCCCAACCCACTTAACTCCTCCCGCCCCTCTCCCCCACCCTCCGACAAATTCTCATCCCTTGCCTTCTTGCCTTTAAACTACCGATCTCGGATTAAGTAAAGGTATAAGCTTCTTTCTTTATGGCGTCGATTTGCTTGAAAACTTAATCATATATTTATTCATCGAATCTCTAGTTTTGGAATTTTATCACGAAATTTGTCACAACAACGGCAATAGGAAAACATGAACGTCAGCATAAATATCGATTAAAGATGGAAAAAACTTTTTTTCATACAATATCTTCGTTATCATTAAAATGCGCAATTATCAGTTCTAGAAACTAACCTAGCCTTGAAATCTAATATTCAAATGCAAGGAAACTCTTGCATTAGAAATACCAATCAGCCGAACATTGTAATTTCAAATGAAAAATCATAAATCTCGCCTTTTATCGTTATAACAGAGATTTTACGAGACTTTGGCCCGCTATTTTCTTGTGAAATTTGGAGACAATAAAATTTCAATTACAAGAAACAAATTGTATTAAGGAAATCTTCTTGAAACGAACAACTTTTCGTTTCAAAACGTCAGCGCTTTTTTCTTTGAAAGGGGGGGGGGTTAAATAAGTGAAAGATAAATTGATTGAAAAATAAAGATAATAACATACATGTATATATTATATTTCGTATCTATTCAAATTAATCATCTAAAAAATCTTTATGTGAGTTCGATCTTTATCTACTTTGTTTTCGGCGAAAACCAAGCAATTGCTCTGGCCATCGTATGGAGATCGTTTTGGTTCATTATAATCTCAATGGCGTAACTCCATTTCGCAATTTACGCATGTGCGTAAAAGAATTAATTATCTTTTGAAAAATATCGTTGCTGAATGATCATAACATCGAAACTACAGCTTATTTAAGCTGTAGTAACGATGTTTTGATAATTCACCAACGCCGAAAACATAAAAATTGAGCGGACGGAGGGCACTCATCTTTATCCATTTTTTTGTCACAGTCCACACATCGTCTTTATTCTATATATATTCTTTGGGTGTCGCCTTCTACGTATAAATTTCAAGATCCTAGCTACGCCTATGAATCTGATGACAAAACGCAGTAAAACACTACGTTTTGATATCAAATTGTTATGTGTCCAACTTTAGTATTTCGTTGATTTTATCATTTAAACAACGTCATCCTTAGCAAGTTGGATGATGATTGTGACGTCATGTAAATCCACGTGCGAAATGAGGCGCCTCTATCTTTACCGAGGTCTATTCCCATTCGGAACATCACTCGGCCATTTCCGTAAACTGCAACAGACCTCGGATGTATGTAAGGCGGATGGGTATGTAACGAAATCGTGAATTTTGTTAGGCGGAAACAGTGTAAGAAAAAATAGCACTGTAGATCTACATCTTTTACAGTAAATAACGGCTGAAGAATCTTAATTTTTGAGAATGACGAATCATTCTCAAAAATTAAGATTTTTTCAGCCGTTATTTATGAATCTAAAGGTATTTAAATTAGGATACTTAAACGAGTAGCGTTGACGACGTCGAATGTTTTCACTCACAGTTTCGAGGGCTAACGCCATTTTGTCAGACGTCATCGAGTTTTTCCAAGGTTTTCCAGTACTTTTTAAAAATATTCTGTCTATATACATCCGAGGTTGATCGTGAGATAGACTGGTTAACCTGTCCTAATCTACGCTACCCTCCGATACTGGGTATCGATAGATTGAGACAGGCTCGCCAGTCAAATCGTGAGATTGGCCGAGTGGTGTTCCGAATGGTCTATTCCGTAGAATTACAGAGGATTCCCGCATTCGGAACATCGCTCGGACTTTTCCATAAACTGGAAAGTACCTCGGACGTAAGTGTAGTAATTTTGGGTCATTTTTTAGGTAAAACGGTTTCTGGTGGTACTTCGGTTATTTAATACGCGTGAAGAAAATCACAATTTGTTAATTTCATCCGATCATCTGTCCAGAAATTTCGGGCATATTATAATTTGATAACAAAACGCAGTAACATACTGCGTTTTTTTATCAAATTATAATATGGCAACTTTTAGTCTTTCCCTGATTACGTTTTATGCATCGTCATCCTCAGAAGGATCGCTGATGTTTGTGACGTCATATAATCCCACGTGCGAAATGACGCGCTTTCATGGCAGCGCCCGTATTATTCCCGAGGTCTATTCCGTAGAATCGCCGAGAGTTCCCGATTGGGACTGAGCTAAACAGGCTCGACACATTGGCCGTTTACTAACTTGCGAATCGGGGTATCCTGTTTAAAAGTTATTCAACGATCCAATCAATTAATGAAACCTTGCTTTTAAATCTAATCAATAACGTCATAGCAAATATCATTCAATATTTGTTTCAATAGATTAAGTGTAAATACAGTTTGTGTCTTCAAATCAATTTTTTCGTAAAGTGGAGTGTAAATTCTGGAATAAATCTCTGTGTGTAACTTTAAATGTACTCCGAATTAGAAAATGCTTGATCATGTATAACAACAATTTGAAATTAATGACAATTTGTTAAAGATTTTTGAAAAGAAAAAAATATGTGTAAGGGAAAAAAGTGGAATAGTTACTATAAATTTGTCAGTTTATTTTCACATGAAGTAAAACTGACTTGAAATTAAAGGAGTCGAAAACTTTTATTTACTTCTGAATTAAGCAAATTTGAGTAAGAATCATTAAAAAAATACCCTCACGTCCATTTGTTTTAGTTTTAAGAAAAAGCGAAAGTTATTATTTTCGATAACACATTAGAGCCATCAACTAAAAGCGATATCTCTTTATCTCTTTATTGTACAATTAGCAATATCGTGAAATTGTCAATTACCTCGATCAAAACTATTTTAGATTGCTCGCTCAGCGTTCCATTTATTCATTTCAAACATTCACTCAAACCATTCAAAAACGCTCCAAAATTTTCAAAAAAAAACAAAACAATAAAATGTTTCGAAACCATCGACATCTCATTCAAAGCGATCAAATCTATAAATCTATACCGTGATTTTGTTGACTGGTGTGGATTCTAAAGCGGGTAATTTGTATGTGAAGACACTTAAAGACAGAAAAGCATATTTTGATAAACGAAGGTAATAAACATCTAATAATTGGACGAAATAAGCGATATTGGCTTACCTCCATTTAACTTCATTCAAACACGCCCCTACTCATTAAATTTAATTCCAAAACAATTCCAAAATCTTTCACCTTGTCAATTTCACGATGGTGTTAACTGTACGCACAGTGAACTCCTACGTAGTGTGAATTTAACATAACTTTTTCGACTGGATCCAGCATTCCTGCCGTCTTGAATAACATGACCTAATTAAGACATAGACATATTCTTTATTGACACAAACTTACATAAAGTTTCTGGTCAAATTACAAGTAACATGTATAATATCTAAATATGTAAGAATGTGTAAGCTCTGCCATGATCGGTCCCTGGATAGTAACTGTTATTATGCTTCAATTAAAATTTTCTCATTTTGAATGGCTAATGCTGACCTGACAAACTTTAATATCTACGACTGCTCCGGTTTCCATAAGGCGACTCGCCGGGAACATATAGTATACACAGTGCGCTACTGCTAATAATATACAAGTTCACGCTGATATATAAGCTTATTAATACCTTTCGGTTTGATTAATCGATCCATTTAGAGTGCTGACTGTCTTGCAGAATCAGCCAAGAATCGCTTTTTCATCACAGCATCTAGGAATGAAGTGGCATGACGTCATAAATATATATGACGTCACTTCATATTAACTTTTCCTTTGGGGCGCATTGGGGATAGTGGTAGTTTGAAAGTATACATATTACGGCCATAAAAAGTCTAAAGAAACGAAATTAGTCGAAAACTTTGGAGTATAAAAAATTTGTAATACGGTTTCTTGCTGGGATATATGGGATTTATTACCGACAAGAAAAATAATGTCAACCAGCCGGGAATAAATTTTCATATACCACTGCAAGATACCGTTATTCTCTAACAGGTATTCGACCGGAACATTATCTAAAATCGTAGCAAGAAGAGTTCTAGTCGAAAAAAATTGAACACCGTGTATAATTTCTTTGTGAATAAAAATATTATATCGCCGAGGTATAAAAAATATTACATAAATCTACCGGTATTGTTTAACAGAATGAGCTGGGAATATGTGCTGTCTTTTTCAAGACAATATTTTGAAGTGACGCACTATTAAAAATACTTTTCCGATGCCGGGAATCGAACCCGGGCCGCCTGGGTGAAAACCAGGAATCCTAACCATTAGACCACATCGGAGGCCTGTCCAATCACAATTTCTTATCAATAATTATTTTTTTTTATTCTGTGACACATACAAGCGATGTCATCATAAGGTAATCGACTCCTAAATCTCCAGAAAACTTCCGAATACATCGTTATATTGCGTATTAAACAAAACATTTGAGCCTGTGCGTTATATTTCCAACACTGAAATATTCGTGAGCTGCAAACTTTGAGAAACGTAGATATACTCAGTTCCAAAAGAAAGTGTGCACTTACTCAATGTACTGTCGAAAAATTTTGACTAACCTCGGCACTATTGACCAACGAAACTTTGAGAAATAAAGCATGCGGAACTCATTGACGTAAGGATAGTAAAGAATCTTTGATTTTGAATGATTTGCTTTTTTTATGCCACAGTTGATGAATAACTTTTTTGGAAGCGCATTCAGTTCAATTGCTGTGTTCTACCTTGTAATAAATTGACATCTGAATGACAATTGTACACTATAGAACAACGTAGGTTGACGCACAAATTTCGTGTGTTGACGAAAAGTAACCCCGTGCAAAGAAATTTGTCCATAAAATTAATCAACTCTCATACTCCAATAGAAACCGTATGTATCCGCTTGAACTTCCTCTGTTACGTATCAACTAATATTGTATAACGCTATTGCACCGTTGTATCTGACGTTATTCAACAATCATCATAGCGATTTCTAACGTTGGCGCAGGTTTGACGTCTGTACGTTAACTCAAACTTCTGTTTGGAAATGGTAGGGAGCCCCTAGTGAAACTAGGAAATACGATATATGAAATTTTCCCTTTACCAGAAATAAAATTTTTGGAGGGCCAGTATCAACACCATATGTGCTGAACAAGTACCCACAGTATACGCAACTTTTTTTTCTAAATCGGATTTAATGCCTCGTTTCTAAAGGGTCATGTCCAAACATGCAACGGATTTTACAAGCAAGAGTTCCATCAACGTTGCAAAAAATAAGGAAAACCAAATAGCAAAAGTGCACACTTTCTTTTGGAACTAAGTATATCATATAGGTAAGGGTAAGATACTTTGAGACCTTATCTATCTTTTAAAAACATAGTGAAGACTCTGGTCAGAGTTTTTGCTTTGCTCATATTTGAAGTTGTTGGAAATCTCACGCACGTGTTCATTTCTCTTTTTTTTAATGTCATTGTCAGAGCAGTACTTAAATGTCGTAAGTGCATATACAATGTATACGCACTTACGACATTTAAATACTGAAGTGACGTCATCAATTTCAAAGCAATGACAAAAGAACTACGTCATTATCTTCCTCTGGCAATATAAAGAGAAAAAGAACACAAGAGTGATACCGGTGCGCCCTTCTAGCTCAGTCTGTAGAGCACCGGACTTCAAAACAATTGAAGGTCAGTCGCGTGGGTTCGATTCCCGGGCTGGCACACCAACATCTAATTGTCTTTCGGGTCAGACGTTAAACCGAGGTTCGGTGGGACGGTATTTTACACCGAGTACGTTCAAGAGCCATTCGTCGGCTCCGTTCTAAAAGGACGTATAAGCCAATTTCCATTTATTTCTTTTATTGCGTTTTTGCACATGGATGTATATGATATTCCCGTGTCTTTTGCAAAAATGCTGGACCTGATAGCTAATCGTATCCCCCCCCCCCAAAAAAAAGCTTCATGAGCTTGTAAGATACGTCATACTCGCACCGGAAGTGGTCGAAAAGTAAAGTTCGAAAATGACGTATTGAAAAATTTGATAATTGTGCATGTTTCCTTATGATAAAGTTTATTTCAAAAGATCAGTTTGAAAAGAACACAACCTTTACGCAGACCAGATTATTCGCGTGTCTCAGTTACATACATAAAAATTGTTATATGCGGTTTTTTTTTTTTTTTTTATTTTATTTTCCCTTTTTTCGAGAAATGTCACACTCAACGGCTTTCGGGGTCTCGTATGCATCCGAAAAGAATTTTTTTACAAGCGATTTGTCCTATATCTTATATAACATCAATTTAATTAGTTTTTTTGATGCATGTATCTTTTATGCCCTTTTTTGTCTATACGGCATTTTGTTCCGTAAAAATTAAGTGAAAAAATGACGTACTTGACGATTTTTTTGGTTGTTGTTGTTTTTCTAAAATAACTCATTATAGAGACAAAATCTAATATATATGACGACAGATAATATATTAAGTGATTCGATTTAAAATGTTTTCGACCAAAATGGTTGTACCAGTGTTTATAGGTGAAAAGATATTAAGTTTTTTCCTTCTCCTGAAAAGTAGGCTTTTCCCGTATTCGTCCTTATAGAACGGAGCCGACGCATTGCAGAAGTAGTGTCGCCATGTAACTTGTATCCCCTATATCTCCCCTGACCGTCTTCTGTGAGCTTCGCTCATATGGGCATGTGTAATGGCTACGACGAGAAATAAACAGAGAGTCATGCCGATTGAAACATTTTTAATCGGAGATGGAATGACTTGATACAATTCGAACTACGTCTAAATACTTAAATTATGCCAGCTAACGTTTAACATAAACTTCTGCAGGGAATTTCAAATACATAAATCATTGTTAGAGTCAAAAATCGTTGTTTCGAGACTTCTTTTGTATAATTTTACATCGATTTTAAAAACCAGAATACGTCAAATTCCGCCATAATTATATAGTGTTTCTACGAACTGTCTGATTTTAAATGTCAAACACGTAAAATATAGGGAAGTTTAGGTTTGCAGAATAATATAATCGAAACAACCGAGTTTTCGTCTTGAGGTAGTGGAACCATTAAAGGTCCGCAACGTTTCGGGGCTTACGATCTTTCACAGTGTTGACAGAGGTTTCCTAATGAAAATCATTAGGAAACTTCGGTTAACACTGTTAATGTTCATGACGTCCAAAATGTTGCAGAACTACAACGGATCCACAACCTTAAAACAGAAAAATATCAATTTATCGTGTCAAGGAACTCTTTTATTGTACAAAGAGAAGGATGTAAGAGGTTAAAATCGTATTGAAAGTAAAAGAAAATTTAATCATATACTTTAGCTTGTGAGTACTTTTTAACAATAAAGAGGCGAATTGAAATAAAAGAATTAAATAATCATAAATATGAGTACACAAACACAAACTTAGAATAGTGTTCACTTTACGCTTTCACTGAGCTTTGCTGAAAACAGTCCGATAACGACCGGGGCCGAGCTTACGTGGAATAGAGATATTCGGGTATGGGGAAGGAGTAGAAATGTATACCGTGACAATGTATTCAATAGATTAATCTTGCCCTTCGTTCAGGATGACAAAACGGTGCAAACTTTTTAGCAAATTATACACCGGTTTGCACGTACACTTGCGTGCAAACCGGTGTATCATTTGCAAAATGTTTGCCCCGCTTTGTCATCCTTAATTTGGGGCAGGATTAGATTTTATAAATCGTTTAACTCTGTTGAATCCATTTCCTTTTGCAAATATATTTTACAGAACAATTATTGGTGGAGTTGGCGGTAATTTTTGGTGAACGAACGTCGTTCACCAGTGTTATATACCATGTCAGGAAAATCATGTTGGATGTTAATACATTTTAAATAAAGTAGCGCCTCTTAAAATTCAATTTAGTATCTTTAAATATTTTTCTCCGCAAAATCACTGTTATTTTCTTTAATGGCATTATACTAGTGTTCTTTATCAAGTGAAAATAATGAAAATTCGCCTTGAAAAACACAAAATGATCTTGCAATGTTTATCAAGGGAATTTTTGATCGGCGTAAGCTTGTCGAGAGTTTAAAGCAAAAACAAAGTTTGTGTCTAGACACCGTAGAGACAGATACTATGTTTTTGACCCAAGCCTTCGCTGGTGCAACTTGTAGTAATTAGCCGGAAATACGTGTTTATTTAGGTCATGTCCTCTTGAACTTACATTCGGCAATACTCGGGCGATCTCCGACGGCTCCGATTTAAATGTAGGTTAGAGGAATCGGCCGAGTTGAGACGAATGACACATCAAGACACCTTGTGTTATTAGAAACGGTAACGCGGTTTTACATAACTTTTCAACTAGCGACAGTCAGTCTCGAGACGGGTTTTAAGAATGATTCGACATGTGTTTTACATGTACAACCTTTCTTGTACTTTTATTTGAATGGAGAAGAACGCCGCTATTAAATTTTTTCTGTAAAATTGCGTTGGCTGAAGTAGGGCTTGTACGGATACACTCGAATATTCGGTGTACTTATTCCCAGCGAAAACTTTTCGTATTCTTCTGTCTCAGAAGCGAATATTGCCGAATACTAAATGCGACAGGCACGGAAGATATTTCATTGGGGCCATTCTACTTTGCATTTTTTCAATCTGTAAAACCATATCAATTCAAAATTCTATTTGAAAATTAAATAAATGATAGCTAAATATTCAACCCTAGATACCACTCCAATTGACGAGTAGATATTGCCGTGGTCAATGGGGGGACCAGATCCGTCATGCACTTGATTCCAATTCGACAGGCGGGTTTAGTTGTTAAATTATTCTGGAAAAGTCATTGCGTTCTTTTTAACAGAAATCATAAAAATCTTAATCGACGAATAAAAACTGGCTCCATCCTTCCCAAAATACGTTTAGAATTGGTTAACTACAGTTTAAGCAAAAACTAGCTCCGAGCAGAAAGTCTAATATCAGCCGCAATACTGTAATAAGATATCGATAGTGAGTGATTTTACAAGCATCGAAACTCTTGAAGGTAAACAATAGGTTCTCGTGCAAAAAATAAACCTACGATTGTAAGGATTCTCAATTCTTTTTGGAAAGAAAGTCGGAAGGAAAAAAAAAACCAACATTGTATTATACTTAAACATAGTCATAGACATAGTCATGCAATTATTACCTCCCTTTAAAAAATAACCTTCTTAAAAAAGATTCTTATTCGTTTTTGATGTAGAAATTACGTTACAAAAATAATATTTATAAAGACTTTTAGTATGCAATTTACTATGGAGCAATTGTTTAATATAAAAAGTTTTACTTTAATTTCTAAACCTTAAACAGAAGTTATCTATGAATTATACTAATAGGGCACTAGACCTCTTTAACCTATACCTAAATATTTCTCATCCTGCTGAGTTATAAAATTGATTAGACCACGCTTGAAGCGAATTGGCCAATTAGAGAACAGTATTTCAAAAGTATAAATCACTGATACAACTCCGAGCCTTGTATTTACAGATATACGGTGGTACAGTTGTACAATTTATAGTGAGGCGTCAAAGATCAATTTTACATTGAAAATGACAGGCAATAACGGTTTCTCGATACTCACATAAACTTGCGGAACTGTAGTATGTCGTGCATGTGAATCTCGACAGGTTTTGCGTGCCGCGTCATTGCAAAAAGATATCGTCCATTTTATATTAGCGCCTTTTCCAAAACACTTTTTACAGTCGCAAAAAATAAAAAAAGATCTACAAAAGTAACGACAAGAGATTCATAAGTTATTACAGCATTATTACACACATTTTTAGTAATATCAAAGCGAGCTTTACTCTTTTTTATTGTAAAGAGGTTCGGGTAAAAAATGCAGACACTGATAGAAAATCGTGGTCTAAGTCAGATAGAAAATCACGTGCCGCGGTGTATGGAAAATAGACACCCGCTGACGCTCGTGTCTATTTCCCATACACCACGGCACTCGTTTTCTATCCTATACATAACGACATAAGTGTCAACCACGGAAGTGGTTATGGCTTCAAATATGATAAAAACTAATCTCTCAGGTTATGGTTCAAAATACTATTAATAAGTTAATCAATCATAACTTTAAACAATGAGTACAGTTCAGGACTGATTGATATTCATAGGTGTTTCTTTGGTTGGTACTCAAAGACCTTTTCATCCTCTGAGAAGAAACAAAGATAGTTAAAAAAGTTAAAACAAATACAACAAATTTACTTGAAATAAGCTTAAACATGATAACAACTACTTTTGTAAAAACAAACACCATTGGATATAGGTTAAAGACAGTTTTAGATAGGATTAAATCGTTTTCTCCATTTTATGTTTAATTAATAACTGTACCTATTTCAAGTGTGTAAAAGAAATTTTCACAGAGTAGCATCTCATATTCTAACAAATATTTTTCTAACAGGATTTTTCCTCTCTTTCCCTTTCTTTGAATTTGCAGTGAAATTTCCGAATAACGGAAATTTTGTCGATATAATTCTTCCATCTTTTTTTTTACATTCGTAATTTCTCTTTTCTAATTGAATTCAATATATCACTCTAAAATGCCATCAGGTTCGTTCACCATCAGTACTTTCAGTGCTTTGATATGTATGTATATATGCGAGTGTGTTTAAAAATGTTCTATACCACTGGCAATCATATGAGTACATTTTTATGACCGTATTTGTGGTAGTCTTAAATGGTGTCCTAAATTATTCAAAGAATATATGTTAACCGTTTTGTTCTACAAAGGGATTAAAGGAGACAGTTGTTAATTATTTACATCATTTAAGACTATAACGACATATAAAAGTGTCAGGTACCCATGTTCCAGAGTATTTGCAGGCAGCCTTGCTTTAGTACTATTCGCTGTGGCTTTGGGTTTTTACGCCGTTATTGTGAACCTTTTTCGATAAATATTTTGACGCATTTATTCTAAGCTAGATAAAGTTCTTATTTTATTGAAAATATCTATCTTTTCTCCTAAAGTTAAGAACGAAAATGCGAATCGTTCCGAATTAATTGTAAGGTTAAATCTCTCACAAGAAATTATTAAATTGAAACGATTTAAAAAGAAAAAAAAATACATTAACTACCTGGTCAAAAAAGCATTAGTAAAAATGACAACAAGCCATTAATTATTCTAGTAAAAGCATCGTTATTGTTACAGCAATAACTTTTGTTTTTAAAACTTAGTACGCACATAGTTTTTCTCTTGCGTTACTTGTCTAAATTGATAAAACGATGTATACAAAACGAAAAAAATTAAATAAAGCTAAATGGTGTGAATACTCGTATGAAAATGTCACTGAAACTTTAGGATCTTTTGAATATAATATTGTTTTATGATATGATTTCATTTTTTGAGTATACTGATGAAAATTATGGTTCTTTATCGAAAAAGAAAATAACAGAAAAAACTAGCTTTAATACAAACGTGTTTGAGTGTAGGAATATCAAATAATTCAAAGAGGAAATGCTATTGACAACACGACCTTGTTACGTACAGGCCGGATATAACTACACTTCGACTGTAAGTTGGAACTACTTGTTTCTATACAGAATCACTATATAACATTTTGTCGGCTATTAGTTCAGACGGTAGCGCATATTACTTTAAATCACAAAGTTTAGGATATCATAGATTCGAATCCCGGCTTGGCACACTGCGCACAAGTGAAATTGTTGGAAATATCACGCACAGGCTCAATCGGTTTTAAAGTTTCATAATCTGAAAATTGCCATCTGTAACTACTTTTGTATAGACTAGTCTTACAAAGTCAAATGACCAGCATATAGCAACGAAGTTCAAAAATATCCCAGTCTAACGGATGTCTAAATTTTCGTTTTTAAATCAATTTTCGAATGCAAGCTGGCCTTTCTACCTGTTTAATTATAAATATCTTCAAAATGCTGACCACATTGTTTGCTGCTGTTAAATTCGATCTGTTGTTGTTATGCAAATAATAACTGGTTCTCATTTCTATATTTTTCAGATGAACAGACCAATTCAAGTAAAGCCGGCAGACAGCGAAAGTCGTGCAGGTAACTAACAGCCATTTCCTCTTTATCTGTAGCTTAATTTAAAGTTAAATTTGGGTTTATAGTCTGTTTCTATACCAGGCATACTCAACCGACTTCACACTTTCACCCCCGATCATCGAATTGTAAGTCGGCTGGTAACGTACGGCGCTCATCCGCAGCCACAGCACTTAGACTTACATTCTCACAGGTTCCCATTTGTACACCTTGGTGAAGAGGATTAACGTGGAGTTAATTGTTTTGCTCAGAAAAACTCCAAAGAGCTGGCTAGGATTCGATCCCCGTACCTTTCGGTCCCAAAGCCACCGTCCTTACCATTAGACCAAGGACTCCACTCCACATAAGTTTCCAATATCTTGACATAAAACTATTCATATTCACCTGGAAACGAAATCAACGATTTGATTTTTAATCTTCGTTTAATTCTAATGTTTAAGACATAAGTAGTTTTACACTAACTTAAGCAAAATTAATACAATGAAGACAATTCCAAATTTATGAAGTCAATTTTCATTGAGTAAAATCCGTTGAAGTTTGTAACTGTTTAGGGTCAAACTTGGTGAACTCTACTATCAGTTCATTAACGAAATGTTTTGTGAAACATTTTTGGGTGTCGATTTCTTAGAAAGATAAAGTATTTAAGTGTAATCTGATGCTTTATTAGAAAAGAAAGACTTACGAGTCACTATAATTATATGTATATACTACAGAGCCGGAATTGTTTCAAGGAATTTCTATCATGTTTCTAAGTTTGTAGAAACTGACAAAGTTCAGCTCTGCCTAAAGATGAAAAAATATCCAAACTTTTGAAAATAAAACACTTTTTTTGCACGTAAGTTGTCGTCCAAAGCGTTTTTTTCGTAATTCTCGATTTTTTTCCTTTTGATCGAAGAATAGTGTTGAGTGAGCATGGATGAAATATATATATAAATAATATATATATTGTTGTCGGTGATATATATATAATACATACTTAGTGTTTTGTATGAGATAAAATATCTAACGAGGTTGGGAGAATTGATCATTGTCGAGGTTTTGCCGAGACAATTATCAATTCTCACAACCGAGTTAGAAATTTGTCATACAATACATTAAGTATGTATTACATTCATCCTATAACCTCTGTTTGTCTTGTTTTCGTCGATTTTTCTAACTTAAATGCAAGTTTCTAAAAATAACCGCATTACATTATTGTTCTAAAAAAATTACTATGTGATATCATAAAAAAAAATCATACGGGATGTTATCACATAGATATTTGTATAGTTATAAGATAAATATGTATAACTGTGCTGTTTGTTCTGTGAATCTGCGCATAATTTTATTATCAAATCGACAAGGAATTTCAAAAGGCCCGTCGTAATATGTTAATTTGTTCGTTGTTGAAGATGTTTGGTTGTTGTTGTTGTAGTTTTGAAATTCGATGTCAAAGTGATTAAAGTTGGTAGGTGCGAAGGCTAAGGGTGTTACAAATGTGATTGTTTCATACTCCGATTTTACTCTTGTATTACTATTACAGTTATTAACATCGTGAAATTGACACTCATTCCGATCGAAATCATTCTTAATCACTCACTCAGCGCTCCATTTATTCATCCAAAGTACTCACTCAAACCACTCAAAAACACTTCAATCTCAAAAAAAGGATAAGATTAATATTTGCATTCAAAATTAATATCGGAAGTGAAAATCCAAGATTTTACTAACTAACATAATTGAATTTTATAAGCGTAAGATGGGTTCATGAAGACATAGAAAGCAATTCGTAAAACCTGTAAACATGTCTAATTAAAGGGGGGTAATAAATACCGCTTATTTTGTTCATCCTGAACAAAATTAGCGGTATTGGATTACCTTCCTTAAATTTCACTCAAAACCCTCTCCGCGCACTCATTCAAATTCATTCCCAAATCATTCTTGAATTATTCATTTTGACAATTTTACGGTGTTTTAACTGTATATTTGTCTTATATTATAACCTATGAAAAAAGGGATTCTGAAACAGATACTTGTGGGTTTTTGTACCCAATTACCACGTAATAGTAGTCTTTTGCTACTATTGATGCATCTTAACGACATTTCCTGTTTGATAATTTCTATAAATCAGCACACTTTACGTTTTAAAACATTTTCTCGATTTTAATTAGGGTACCCGGTTAAAACGGTAAACGATTGCAGTAAATCTAAAAGTACGTAAAAATCGGATGGTCGGACTTTCATCATTAATAAATGACGCCACGGGTTCATCTTTAAGCTTATTATTCATTAAATCACGTCCATTTTATCTGAACCTCATTTCGTAGAAGGAATCAATACTGATTTTTCTTATTCCAATTTCTGTCATAGAAACTCGGTTGCCATGGTAACCAATTTGAGTTAAAACTTTCACAAAATGACAAATTCGTGCGGCCTTGCAATAAATGAGCTTCTCAGTTCGTAGCCCATATATCGGGCTTCTGCCATCTTGATCCATTATTTTGAACGCTGACAAGGTTTCTAGATTATGTTTATTTTCTTCAATATTAAGAGCATATCAACCTGAAACGTGTTGTGCGGAATTTTCCCATGTGTAGTTTACTGTTTAAAACATCGTGAAATTGATACTCATTCCGATCAACATCATTCTAATTCATTCACTCAACGCTCCATTCATTCTTTCCAAACACCCACTCAAATCGAACAAAAACTCTCAAAAAGCATTTGAAAACATTTCGAAATCGTTCAAAACGACATATATTTAATTAGAATTGATCATAGTATTCTACGATTGTATAAGCTAGTGTGGATGTCAAAGTGTCTGTTGGTCCGAGAAGACATATAAAAAAATACGTAAACATTCTGAAAGGGAGGTAATAAATGTCGCTTATTTTGTTCATCTTGAACAAAATAAGCAATATTGGATTATTTCCATTTAATTTCACTCAAAACTCGCTCCATGCTCTCATTCAATTTCATTCAAAAGTCATTCCAAAATTATACATCTTGTCAATTTCACCGTGTAGTTAACTTTATTCAGAAAATTGAATTTTAAAGGCGTATCAGAGAGCGACAATCAAAGATCATAAGTGATGTTGCAAAGCACAAGAAAAAATGCCTGTACGTTGTTACATCCTGCCCTTCGTTCAGGATGACAAAACGTTGCAAATTATTTGCAAATTATAACCCGCCTTGCACTCAGGGGGTGAAAGTCACAAACAATTTTCATCGTTTTGTCATCCTTGACGAGGGACCGGTCCTACCCTTTTCCTTTCAGGGAAGATTGTAAGAAGATCTAAAACATACTTCGTTTTCCTTTGTTTTAACACAAATTATAAAGCGTTTTCATACATTTTATATGATTAGATAATGTCGTTTCTAACTCCAGTACAACCATAACATTTTGTCCTTGCGCCTTGTTTAGTGAAACTGCCTTGAAGGGTATCATTACAGAGGCGATTGTTCTAAAATCAAATAAATTAGCGTGTTTTTTCGTTTTTTTGTGTGTGAGTGTTTGTGAACAGAGAAGGAGAAATGAAGGAGTAAAATCCATATGAAATAAAATCAGGTTGTACCAAATTATACAACAGTAAAGGCATTTTCCAAATCCGTAACCATAACAACGATTTTCTTAATAACGTCAAGATTTGCATTTTGCCCGTATATTCGGACCAGGGACGGGGTTAATAAAATCTGTTCTGAGACAATTTTGTCTGATTAATGAATATTCATGAAGCATTATGAGATCTGGTATTCCAGGAATCTGATTAGGTTTGACAAAAGAGTATGGCATTTTGTGGAAGTTTTATGAATATAAAATACATCTAGATTATATTTTACACAAGACTTTTGAGTACAGAAATATGTTAACCGTCAGGATAAAAAGGAACAGTTAGCAACATCGTGAAATAGACATTAATCACCATCAAAACCTTCTAAATTCACTCGCTCAGCGCTCCAATCATTCATTCCACTCCAGTCACTCAAACCATTAGAAAACGCTCCAAAATCACTCGATTTGGTAAGATCCATAACTACATAAAATCGTTAGAAAAATCAACGATTTTACTGACAAAATTAAATTTTGTAAGCGTATAACGCTTTCGCAAAGTCATAGAAGGCTATTCATAGAACCTGTTAGCATATTTTCTTTTAAAGCGAGGTAATAAATATCGCTATTTTTGTTCCAAGTTGAACAAAAATAGCCATACTGGATTGCCCTCCTTCAATGTCACTCAAACTCGTATCACTCAATTTAATTCCAATATCATTCCAAAATCACTGATCTTGTCAATTTCACAATGTTGTTAACTTTATCATCTATGTAGTGCGTATACTGTCGACCCTTATCTTCCCTAGATTTCATGAATCTCGATGATCAAATTACCTTCCTTAATTCATTTTTTTAAAATACGTTTTTAACATTCACCTCTTCTGGAACGATTCACTTTCAAAAATAGTTATGACGCGTCGTGCGAAGAGGGCTCATTTTGGAACTCCGTAAAAATAAATATTTGGAAAAAAAAAGAGATTGGTTTTAGTAAAAGATAACCTCAGGTCGCATTTCAAAAATTCCTTCACGGGAAGGTAGATTGGTTATTCTAGCTTCAGATTATAAGTTAAGGGTGAAATGCTTCGATCCTCGTCAATCTCGGCAATAGATTAAGTTCGACGCCTTTCGGACTTCCAAGATGGTTTCTATTCGAGTAACGGGTCACATTTATTTTTTACGCAGTGGGTGATGGATAACATGTTTCAAAGAAGGTATTTATGGACAAAATTACGCGGAATCGCTCCCATTCTTCTTCTTTTTTTAAAAAAAATGCTCTTAGTGTTCCTTTTAAATGGACCAAGTGTTCTTTTTAAATGCATTAAGAGTTCGTTTCAAATGGATCTTAAAAAGTTACAATCAGTGCTTTTTTAGCATTTCTAAACTAAATCAAAAGGGTGTCTGTAGATAAGAAGTTGTGAGGCAATCTCGGTAATCTCTCAACGATACCCAATGTTGGTGATATAGGTGTATTTTCAAAACTGAGCTCTGACGTAGGTGTTGAGTTCATTACCATAGGTATATCGGGTATATATCGGGTAAAGCCTGGTTAAATTGACCCGAATTTGACCTCTGTGGAAAGAATGCTTAAATAACAATTACCGACATATTTTATCAATGAACAAAATATAGAGTATAATACATATAATATAGTTTGATATTCATTCCTATGAAAGCACGTGCAAATCCGAGTAGGAATAATCAGATTTTTATTCATCTAAATAGAAGGGGTCAGATTCAAGTCAATAAAACCGCAATATATATCTAGAAATGCATATGATAGGTTTTGAACCTAATACCTCCTTTTCAACTTTGAAAGTACACGAATGAATAAACCTTACGATCTTAGACAAGCAATATGTTTCATTTGAAAGGTAAATTGTTTCGTTATTTAGGTATTGTTTAAAACTGTTTTACCTATTTTGAAAGAAAAGCACGGGAATTTTACCGTAAAATGTAGATTTTACGACTCGCCGCGCAAAATCTACCTATACAGTTATTAACATTTTGAAATTGACTTCCAACTCAATCAAAACCATTCTAAAATCGCTCACTCAACGCTCAATTCATTTATTTCAAATTACTCACTCAAACCACAATCATTCAATTTCACGCGAAAATCATTCTAAAATCATTCATTGTGTCTATTTCACGATGTTGGGAACTGTACTCATTTGAATTGTCTCCTAGAGACGATTCCGATAGGTACACATGACGTTTTTTTTTTTGTTTTTTTTTTTGCTCAGCATCAATCTGTCAAATTATTTACTTTCTTTTATTTTCTTTATCAGATAAGATTTAAACGACGATTATATTAATTTATAATGAACCAATTCAGGACGGCAAAACTGAAGTATTTCTTCTTGTTGTTGTTGTTGTTCTTCTTCTTCCTTTTTTGTGTGTTCTTCTTCCTCTTCGATTTCTCATTATTATTATCATTTGTATCATTATTATTTATTCCGGTGAAGCTACGGTGCTACAAACAGAAACTTTACAAAAAGATGTTTCATGTTAAAAAAAAGAAAGTTAATCCCTTTTTTTTCTTACTTGAAATTACCATTATGGATGCGTGCTAGAAAGAATTTTCGAAACCGGAAGTCCCATGTGCCTTGTCTTCCGGTACTAGAAACATTAACTAATGAGGCTAAAGTATATGTCACGTGACCTTTATTTTCTAGTAGATCTCGGTTGACCATCTTTTTTCCCGATTTTTATTTACATTTTATATATTACAAACTTTTTTATAGCATTTTTACATATTTGTGTATTTCTCATGTCCATCATGCTTGCGCCAAAAATGACCCTGGCTGTCGATGGGCCTTTAATCCACCATTAAAAAAGTAAATCTCGGCTTGTGTGTACAACGTAATTTGTTTTCTTGTCTTGTGAAATACACTTAATTTTCCTATAAATCGCTGGATTTTAAAAATAAAGGGCAAAACAAAAAAAGGTTTCTTACGCACAAAAAATAACATATATATTTTTATCATAATTTTATATATATTTAGTAACGTCTTCCGAAATAAAATAAAAGTATGATTGTCATTGTCCGTGATACCTAAAGAATCTATTCTATATCCCTAAGAAAAGCTCTGCTGGAAATGTCCGCTAAAGAAATCCTGCATCCTTAAGAATGTTCATGTACATTTGTATGAGTCATGTGGACACGCGACATGACGCCATTTTATATCTTGAAACAAAAAAGGGACACGCACAGAACTTGAGAGCGTTATAACGGAATTATCCTTAGCCGTCCATCGATTTTCTGGCGAATTATTATGGCGGTTCGAACGGGTCAAAATCATGTTGATACAAATTTAAATTTTCAATAACTAATTGTTCATGATAGACCATCTTCAGTAACCCATTGTCGATCAATTCTGTAAACTACATTCACCGACCCCGAGTCAACTTGTAAAAATGATCTCGTTCTCATGAATAATTCATGAAGCCTTTTGATTGGTGATCTCAAGTTTTTTGTGAGAAAATTGACTAATTTTAGTTTACATAACACATCATGTCTATTTTCAAACTTATTCAAAATTTTAATTCCCCTATCGAAGCTCTCTTGATTACAGGCATAGCAACTATGTCATAGCCTTCGTCATTGGACACATATTTCACAAGCCCATTTTCGTCATGCAAGGGAAGTTAACGGGGCTTTTTATGATATATTATTAAATCATTTTCGAAACATGTAGTCTATCTGGTATATCTTACCAGCCTACCGTACCGTACTATCGTACGCGTATTATTTTCAGCATCGGTAACACTAAATTCGTTCTCTTTTCCGAAGAGTAGTAATTCGTCAAGTTCATTTAGATTAGCTTATCAAGATATATATAGAACTTTATCATTAATATTCATAGAAATGACGTTTTGCTAGCGTATTGTCCCAGGGGTAATGAATGACGAGTAACGCTATGCTTTACGCATGGACTCCTAGGATGATGATAGACAAGCTTTACAGTTAACAACATCGTAAAATTTACTTTAATCTCGATCAACAACATTCCAAATCAGCTTTTCATTCATTCATTCCAAACACTCACTCAAACCATTCAAAAACGCCCCAAACCCACTGAAATAGATAGAACAAAAAAGTTATTCAAATTTTTTAAAAAAAAAATTGAAAAAAAACTTCCATAATTCAAATTTTAAGCGTCTGATAGGTTCTGGAAGAAATAGGAAGCTATTTATAGAACTTGTTCGCATATTTTACTAAAGGGAAGTAATTGATAACGCCAATTTTGTTCATCCTGAACAAAATTAGCGATACTTGATTACCTCCAATTAAATTCACTCAAAAACTCGCTCCACACTCTCAATCAATCCCAATCCAAAATCATTCTAAGTTCATTCATCTTGTCAATTCCACGATGTTTTAACTGCACGTAGACTAGACGGATACAAAATGCATTTGAACATTTGCAGGTTGCCTGAAGACAATTTGGATCAGATAGTCTCTGCGGAGTGTGTCTTGATGGCTCTGGTTCATACTCGTAGCACATGGCGGGCTATACGAACTGGATAATTCTTTAAAAAAAAATCTCCGTTGACTAACAGAAAATTGGATTTTTTAAATCTGAAGTTAGATAAGTGTAAATATTCTACGGGATCGTAGTCTCTTTACGCATCTTTGTACCTAGAACTATAGTTTTGTACTGGGACATGTAGCACAATCATAATAAAGTATTTTGAAATAGGCTATATGTCGAAAGGCGTCGGGTGACATCGCTACACTTTGACGGAAGCGGTCTCGAAGGTGCCAATATATGCTCCATATGCACTTACCGCATTTACGTAATTCAATGACTGCCTCGGTGGCCTAGTGGTAAATGCACTCGATCCGTGACCTGGAGGTCCGTGGTTCGAGCCCCACTGTCGCCGAGGTGTGTTAATGGGCAAAACACTTAATAGCCAGCCCCAGTTCACCCAGCTGTAAAATTGGGTAGCAGTGGGTTTAAACCGCTGCCTCTCTCTCTCAGGGACGTGAAAACGTCAGGATTGAGTGTTCGAGAGCGATTTTATAAGCTAAAGCTTTCGTCGCAATCGAACTAAAATAAATTAGTATAAACTAATGACGCGATCAATTATGCGAATAGTATGTTATATTCCGCTTGCAAACTTAAATATAAAAAAATAGGACATATTCCGAGAAAGAACGAAACATACCGATTTCAACTTTTTCCATTTTATGTGGACTACCAAAGGGTATTACCCTGATTGAATGAAAGAAAGAAAGAAAACGCAAGCCAATAGAATCATGGGATGTTTGGAGCGATTTGAATAAAGATTTCTGGACATTTCGGAGCGTTTTGAACGCTCTGTTTCAGTGTTGGATATGCTATAAAAGGAGCGCGGAGCGAGCGATTGGGTGATTAGAATTGAGAGAGCGTCGGTTTCCTGAACTAAAATGATTAACCCATACTGCGTTCTAAAACGTTACCATATACATTTTGTATTTTTTCTTTATTACAGCAGACTTTAGGGCACAGTGGCATGACAAAGTAAAGTAGTCATCTCGGGGTTAACCATATAAATGCAAATATAAATATAATAAGTACAGACTGTTTTATAAGAAAAAATATCTAACGAGGTTGGGGACATTGATAATTATTGAGGCTCTGTCGAAACAATTATCTATTCCCTAAACCGAGTTAGATATTTTTTCATACAATACACTAAGTACGTGTTATTTTTATCTTATAACCTCTGTTAGCCTAGTTTTCGTCGATGTTACTAACAGAAAGGCAAGTTTCTAAAAATAACCGCAATATGTCATTGTTCTAAAAATATCCATGTGATATAATATATAAAATCTCATATAGGATGCTATCACATGGATATTTGTATAGTTATAAGATAAATTCAATTACATTCTTTTTATTGTTGTCCACTTTGTTGAAAGATTTATAGCTGATACAGCTTTCTTATTCAGTTAGGGTGTACGATATGTTTTCCATGGAAATATGTTTTTGTTCCGTCTAGAACACCATAGAAGTAAAAATCTAAAATAAATAACAAGATCAGTCGGAGTGATTCCGCATAAAAGTGTTCTAAGCACGAATGACGTCCATTATCAGTGGTCGCAGAAATTCGTTACCATGGTAACCGATTAGGATGACATTCCATTTAACTTGTAAAAAATTACGAAATGAGAACTGTTGCTTCGTATTACATCGCGGCGCGTGTTTTTAATGAGCCGTTTGATGTATTCAACCGTTCCCTAATTTTGTAGTTCCTCGATTTGTAGACGTTTTCAGATTCTAGGGAAATTGAACAGGAAAGGAATAATAGAAAATAGCATTATGGAATAAGATAAGCAAATTCTTAAGTAAAGCCTAGTTTTATTATTAGTTTACAAAGCCTTTGTGGCGCCGGTAAACTCACACTAACAACGAAATCGTACGGTGCTCGAGTGGTGGCAAACGGCGTCATTGCGATCATCTCAATGTTTTATTTGTAGAAAATATGTTATCCAATTCCTAAGAAATCTTACAATCCGTACGGACAACGTAGCATGTACGTAGACACGCTGTAGAGGCGTCCGAGGTCGTAACGCAGATATCCCATGGTAAGCGCGCAATATTCTGCATGTAAATCTGAAGAGTATCATGCAGTTCCCGCGTGGTCACCGTACAAAGATCGTAGGATCTATTGTAGATCTAGTTGACTGATCTCATAGTCTTAGATCGCGCGATTACCTTACGCTTGCTTTTATGCTTGTCCGCAGTAGGGGTATGTTTCAAGGATCGCGTACGGCGCCCCTTGCAAACGAAAACCATGCTTACGTTGCTCCATTTGGAACATCACTCGGCCACTTTCTTAATCTGTAACAGACCTTGTATGTACCGGTAGATAAGGCGGATGGGTATGTAAGAAAACGGTGCCTTTTTTACCCGAAAACAGCATAAGAAAGTTAGTACCTCAATCGGAGACGCATTTTTTTTTCAGATTTCTATTTTTAAAAGTTTAGTTGAGACTTTAAAGACGAAACACTTTCATTTTTGAAGACTCTAAATTTATTTCAATTAGACTTCAAAGAATACACGAAGTTGACTCCAACGAGTAGCGTTAACGACGTCGAATGTTTTCTCTAAAAATTTGGAGGGCTAATTCCATTTTTTTTTCTGACGTCATCGACTTTTTCCCAGGTTCCCGTAATTTTCAAAATACTCCGTCTATGTATATCCGAGATTGATCGTACGATTGGTATAGCTGTGTTCTGATTGTATCCTGCTTCTCTCCATCTAGGCGTGAGAATGGACACTAGTCTACGTGCTGTTGTAGCCAGAAACGAGATGTAAGTAAAAAGACGATTTGTAATGCGTTGATCGGAGGTAAAATACGCACTCGAAAGAATATCCTTGGAATAGAATGATGCTATAATGACGCTAAAAACCTTACTTAGTTTGAAATCTTTTTTATAAACGGAAGGAACATTTCGCAGTCGTCACGATCTTGCCACGCCGATTGCTGAAAGCGTATGCATCGCGATCATGTAGATTCCGCCATGACTACACTGTGCTGATGAAGACTTGACCACGCTTTCAACGAAATTTTGACTTTAGTGGAATTGTGTTCCTTGAGAATGACATTTCGGTAGCAATACAAGTTGTATTTACAACATTTTGGACGCCCATTTTCCTAATCATGGAATACCGGGTTTCATCTCATACGGCGAAAAACATCCTCCCTAGTATTTCTCTTCTACAAATACCAGGAAAAAAGTAATGGTAGTACGACTGCAAGTAATACAAGGAGTCCGATGTTGGGTTCCAAAGCCACGCGCCATTACTGAAATATTGTTAACAGCGGCGTTAAACCAAATTCATATAAATAGTAGTTTCTGGTGTGGAGTGTACAATGTACAAATTATTTTAATTTTAATGCTTGCCTTGTTTGACATTGATATGCAAATTAAATGAGGGCAGATGTTTTTGTCAATAGTAACTAAATTTGAACTAATTTGAAATTATCACTTTTAGCGCCTAATTTTAACCCTCTAACACATTAAATAAATGTAAATTGAATTTTTTTTAAATCTTAGAGGCTGGTGTTTAATAACGACAACCTGCACAGTTAATGATTGATACAGGTGTATTTTCAAAACTGAGCTCTGACCTAGGCGTTGAGTCCATTACCACAGGTATATCGGGTATATTTAAAAAGCATATGATACATTTGTAAGATAATTTGTATTTTTTTTTAGGTATTGTTTAAACCTGTTTTATCCATTTTGAAAGAAGAGCACGGGAATTTAACCGTTTAAAGTAGATTTCATGGCTCACCACGCAAAATCTACCTATAACGTTAAAGTATCTCAATATATTACATGTGTGGATTTAAAGGAGTGAATTGAGGTTCCATCCGGAACATCGCGCGGATTTGTCGGTAAAAAGGAAAGTACCTCGGACGTAAGTGTAATAATTTTTGGTCGTTTTTTAGTTAATTCGGCTGTTGGTACTTTGGTCAATGGGTATGAAAAGAAAACCGATCGACTTAGGAGATCTTTCTGCATTTTACAATTTAAAAACAAACGCAGTAAAACACCGCGTTTTGTTATCAAATTACAAAATGCCCAGGTTTACTCTTTTGTTATTTTTGTTTTTCGTAACGTCATCTTCATTACTGAAGAGGTCAAGTAAACCTACGTGCGAAAGTTCGTGCTTTCATAAACTAGTAGCCTGCTGTATCGATAGATCTAGGGGCCACAACCCAGTCTAGTGCTTTCATTGCTACACCCTTTTCATTCCCGAAGTCTATACCGTAGATTTCCGAAGGTTCTCGATTATCCCCGATTCCTTTGACACAAATATAGTCAAATCGTGGCTGGAAGAAATTCGGATCTTCGAAATCATTCTGTGCGTTTGATCCCGCATAAGAACAAACTCTGCGTTGCTGTTTGCGTTTTTTGTATATATATTTATATCTTTAAATCGATTGAAAACTTGACAATTCTTATTGTCGAAATGAAACTTATATAAAAATACGATACATTACTTCAATGATAAGGGTAAAACTATTTAATGCGCTTCAGTGATTATGATCATAAAAAAGACGATAATTTACATATGGATGCTTTGATCCGAATCGAGGCGCGTGACTAGCACGCGACGTTATTTTCATTTTAATAGATAGATAGATAGATAGATTTTATTCAACAAATGAAAACATATGCATAGTACAAGAATCTAAAGTAAAACAGCTGACACAGCTGACATAATACAATTACATATTAAGAATGAAACTAAAATGGCATAAGAAATTTGGCACTTTTAGATGAAACAATAGTTCATTTAATCTTGTACTAGGGCATGCTTTCATTTATCAAGGATAACACAAAAAAGGAAATGGGATTTCCTTGTTTCCATTGTGGTCCTTAGATAAACGAAGACATGTCCTAGCAGGGCACACAATAAGTTTACTTCCATTCAGGTTGCAAAAGTTTGATGAGATTTTGATCACAGTTTTTTAACAAATATCACAGAAATTATAACAGCAACAAATCAAATATAAAAACATCAATTTAGGTAAAACTTTTTGACCAAGTCCTTAAATATAACTAAGTTATCGGAAGATTTTATGTTAAATGGCAGTTGATTCCACAATGAGCACCCGTTGTATGCAAATGATTTCTTACCAAAACCTTTGACCTTGGGAATTCTGAAGCATGATTCGGAACTAAATCTAGTGTTATGATCATGGAAGGTATCCGCTAAGATAAAATGCTCTTGTAAATAAGAGGGAGAAGACTTATGGAAAATTTTATATACATGACATAGAACAATTTGATTAACACGCCTTTCAACTGGTAACCAATTTAGCTCAACAAAATGATCATTGGAAATATGATGCCGACAATCCAAATTAAGAACAAATCTGATCATTTTATTTTGAGTTATTTGGAGCCTTTGTTTTAGTGTCTTCGAGATGCTGAAATACCAGACAGAACATGCATAATCAAGATGGCATTGTAGAAGAGACATAACTAGGAGTTTTTTAGAGTGTAACGACAAGAATTTCTGTTTCCTGTATAAAAACTTAAGTCTTGCATTAATTTTACCTATAATGGCAGAAATCATAGATTCAAAATCCAAAGCCTGATCTAGCAAAACACCCAAATATTTCACAGACTCAACTGATTTAAGCCTTATTCCATTGCAAAGAATGTCAAGATTTGAGCATTTTTTCAGTCTAGGCTTCGATCCAAACAAAATAGTTTCTGTTTTCCCCAGGTGTAAAGACAGCTTATTATCTACTAACCAGTTACTTACATTTTGAAGGTCTTGAGTTAAAAGATATTCAATTTCAAGTTTAGATTTACCAGTTACTAGAATGGCTGAATCATCAGCATACAGAAGAAGCTTACTTTTAACGGTTCCTGCCATATCATTGATATAGATTAAAAATAGGAGCGGTCCTAGAATTGAACCCTGGGGTACACCACACGTGACAGTTGATGGTAATGATAATACGTGGTTTATATCTGAATATTGAATACGATCTGTTAAATAAGAATTAAACCAATTTAAAATGTCGGAACTAAAACCTAAGAGCTCTAATTTTGATAATAGAATAGCATGATCAACAGTGTCAAACGCTTTCTGTAGGTCGAGCAAAGCCATCCCAACATACATTCCTTTGTCTAGATTAAACCTGATAAAGTCTGTTAAGTGCAGTAAGCATGTATCAGTAGAATAAGACTTCCTGAAGCCAGATTGAAATTGATATAATATTTTTCTCTCACTCAGATATCTTTCTATTTGATCATAAACTATTCTTTCCAATACTTTTGAAATTATACTCAATATCGAAACGGGTCTGTAATTGGATACATCTGTTTTATCATTCTTCTTATAGATAGGAACAACACGGGCAGCTTTAAGGTCTTCTGGAACAGTACCCTGTAACAATGACAAATTGAAAATATGAGTGAGAAGACTTGCAATAACAGGAGCGCCATCCTTGACAAAACGACATGGGATGTTATCTAACCCAGTGGCCTTGCTGCCACTTAAGTTGTTCAAATGTTTGAAGACAACAAAATCACTTATCAAGTAAAAAGAATAATTGTTCAGGCTAATACCTTGGTTTCTGTAAAATCTGGATACAAAATCTCTACCATAATAACCTAAGGCAGTGGGTAATTTAGTAACAAGAATTGAAGCTACAGTTGTGAAAAAATTGTTAAAATGATTGGCAACTTCCATGCTGTCAAAGACTAAGTTATTTTCAATGTTTAGGCCAATATTAGTCACCGATTTGCTACTCGTCTTTGATGGCATGCCAAGTTCTTTTAGAGCTTTCCATAAAGATCTGGAGTCCGTTTGGTTTTCTGTGATGATATTTTTATAATGGGATTTTTTTGCCGTATTGATAAGGTTCTGGGTTGCATTTCTCAATGATTTAAAATTATTATAAGTATCGTCAGTCTTCTCTTTGATAAAAATTCTAAATGCCTTATCTCTATTTTGGATACTGGTAAGAATTTCATTTGTTACCCATGGTGCTGTTCTTTGCTTAATTCTCAATTCCTTTAAAGGTGCAATGTTGTCTATAACACCCAAAAACAAGGATTTGAAATTAAGCCATGCTTCATTGGTATCATCACTCATGTAAACAGAGGACCAGTCAGTATCCATTAAGTTAGCTAAGAAAACCTCCTTCTTGTAATTTTTTAGTGACCGGACTTTAATATTTTTGTGTTTATTAAAGACATCTTTTGTTATTTTTCTGGTACAAAAAATCGCAGAGTGGTCACTAAAACCAACTGGTAAAACACCACTCTGAGAGATCCTGTCTTCATCAGAAACAATAATGAGGTCAATAATTGTAGACGACAGGTTGCAGACTCTGGTAAAATCAGTAATTAACTGTTTAAAATCAAAAATTGCCAAGAATGACTTAAGAGACTTACAAAGATTATTGTTTAAAACTTTGGAAACATCAGTGTTAAAATCACCTAATAAGATGCATTCTTTTTCACTAAAGCATGAATTAGATAGGCATAAATTTTCCAACAAATCATAAAAGTTAGTTTGTCTAGGAGGTCTATATAGACAACCACAGATAATTGGCTTTGTTTTACGGAGCAACAGCTCTATCCAGACAGATTCAAGTTCATTTGATTGTAAATTATCTATAAGGTTGAAAGTAAGATCATTACGGATATAAATCATGACTCCGCCACCATGTCTATTTCTATCTTTCCGCACTATAGTATAATTATCAATTGCAATTTCAGAGTCAAAAACACTACTATCAAGCCAGGTTTCAGAAATACAAAAACAAGCAACATTAGAGTCTCTGGCAAGGAGTCGGACATCATCAATTTTGGAGAGAATACTTCTGACGTTTAAATGAAGAAAATGGAGCCCTCTTTTGTCAAAGCATTTAGTAGAATGATTGTAGTTTGTTTCATCATTTGTTGATCTATCAGGACCTGGGCATGGGTGTACGTCGCCACAGAGTAGAAGATAAACAGCTATCGTTTTGTTGAAGTCAGATGCACAAGAGAAAGAAGAGGATGATTGTTTTTTGTTCACATGCTGGTAGCTGGTCACTAAATGTTCATATATGATGAGGTCATTTTGAGGAATAACGGTTCTTAGTTCATGTAAAGTTGCAAGATTGTATTCACAAGTATTAAGACCATCACAGTGGCTATAGCGTAGTAGTCTGCTAGTAGCAAGAAGTATTACGAAGAGATGTTTCACTAGATCCATGATTGACTATTTATATATTTGTTGATAGATATTTTTGACTGGTGTGGTGCCTCAAATTCAAGGAGGTGGGTGGGGTAATGTAGTAACTATAAATTCTTCACTGTGTTGTCTGTGGACGTGGTAAATTAAACGTCTATGGTTAATTCATAAAAGAAGACAATTGTAGTGTAATAGTTACTTGTCCTTTGAAAGCTAAGCATTACCACTTAGTCGATTTGTTGTAATTTTTAAGCAGGAAGTAAACAAACGTGTGCCTTGCCAGGTGGCAGTCCAGTCCAATGAATCGAAATTATCGATTTTTGATGCTTTGTTCAAAATTGTTAACAACGATCTATGCCAAGGTACAAGATCAGTCCTGCTTCGTTCAGAATGACAAAACGACGCCAACTGTTTGCCAATTTACCCCGTTTTGCACGTAAATATACGTGCAAAGCAAATTATTAATGACAAACGATTCGGACTGTCTTGTCATCCAGAAAGCAGGACTGTTTTCTACATGATTAGATTCTGCTAGAGTTTCGATGTTTACGCGGCCTTTCAATGATTTGATTTTTGTTATTTATCCCATACTGTTTTGATAGTATTTGTACAAAGCTAGTGGTTGAAATTATTTGAATCTGTGCGTGACATTTCCAACAACTTCATGTGTGCGTGATTGCTAGACGTTGAAAAGTCTGAACAATCGCGCAGTACGTGAAAAAATTATTAAATTGAGAACGGAGACTTTGAGTCTATAACCATCTATGTACTGCATAGTGAAGACTCTGGTCAGACTGTACGACTGCACAGGCTGGTCAGAGTCTTAACGTTACGCACTTGTGAAATTATCGGAAATGTCACGCACTGGTTCATTTTTTAAGTTTTTTTAGATAAATGTATTTCGATAATGCATTGCATAAATTTGTGGACACCATGAGTACCCATAGAATAAGTTTCATTCATGAATAAAGATTTTCAAATTGGCTGTAACCCAACTTATCTTTTCCTCTTGATAATGCTTGGATCAAGGATCAAGGATCAGGTTGGGGTGTGTAGGAAAAAAGCCCCCTGAGACATCCCCCCAGGGCAAAAATCTCAAAGGGCAAATCCTCTAACACACATATAGGTTAAGATGTGTTTTCCTACTTTTCAGTTACGGTCATGAGGCATTTGTCCATGGAAGTTTTTGTCCAAAGGAGGGTTTGTCCGAAGGGATTTTTTGTGGGTACCAAACTATTCATACGTATATTTGTGCTAACAAGAGATGTTTGTGAAACAATTATGCCCCCATAAAAGCGGGTAAATAGCTTATTCTTTGTCATTCAACAAAGGGCAATAACTCACAAAATTCTATGAGAAGAGTTATGGTTCTTGTGCATTGCACGTCTTCTCAATTGAAAATAATCACCTGTGAAGTATCATTATTATAGCGTTGTTGGATCATATTTGTAACAAATCATATATGTAGCACCTGTTACACATATGATCACATATGTAAAATGTGTTACATATATGACTCGGAAATCATATTTTGTGACGAATATGATCGATGCCGGTTTTTGATGTGACATGAAATCACATATGTCACATATTACTACCACACATGCCTGCTAGTCTGCCAACTTAAAGCCACTAGGCTGTCACCTTCGCGCCACTAAACTGGCAACTTCGCAAACATTATCAAGACGGGACATGATCAATTTTCACTGATCTCCTACTACTGTAGATGCGCAGTCTGATCTATATGATGAGTGTTTTGCCTTGAGTTCCAATCTGCAGATCAATTTTCTTGCTGTTTGGATGTTGCTGGACACACTCACGTGCGCGCTCGAGATGCACTGGTACCTTAGGCAAAAAATCATTATTTCATACGTCCTTTCTCTCTCTCTCTCTCTCCCTCTCTCTCTCTCTCTCTCTCTCTCTCTTTCTCTCTCTCCTCTCTCTCTCTCTCTCTCTCTCTCTCTCTCTCTCTCTCTCTCTCTCTCTCTCTCTCTCTCTCTCTCTCTCTCTCTCTCTCTCTCTCTCTCTCTCTCTCTCTCTCTCTCTCTCTCTCTCTCTCTCTCTCTCTCTCTCTCTCTCTCTCTCTCTCTCTCTCTCTCTCTCTCTCTCTCTCTCTCTCTCTCTCTCTGAGGTTGATTCAAGTTGGAGTGAGTCTCAATCGCTCTGATGTGCTTACTTTTGTTTTGCAATCGAGAATAAAATTAATAGTGTAAAGAATATAATGATGTTGCTATGCTGTTAATTGTTTGACTACAAATAGACAACTAAACCTGTTACATATATGCTTCTCATGTCAATCTCCATTTCGGACAAACACATTTGTAACACACTTTATCTGTTACGAATGTGATTATGTACGTAACAAATGTGTTACATATATGATTTGTTACAAATATGACCCAACATAGCTAGCATACTTTTTGAAATATGCTTCGGACAAAAAAAAGGTCTACGGACAAACCAACCGACCTACCGACCAACCGACAAGAGCAAAGCAATATACCCTCTCTTCTTCGAAGGGGGGGGGGCATAATAAATAAGCGGGCGTCATTTCGGACATCAGACAATCGTTTTAGCCAATCTTCTACCAATTAGTTATGGGAAAAATACATCAATTTGTATAAGACGTCCCCATAGGGTGAAATAAATCTTGGATATACTCTTAGTCAGTTAATTTGTCTTGACAGTTTGTTTATTTTATTATTTTCTATCTGTTTCCACTGAGATATGCATTTGTCTTCGAACTACTGCGATTGGTATCTTTGGTTTCTTCGAGATCAAACGGGAACCCTCGGCGATTCTACTGAATAGACCTCGGGAATAATATGGGCGCTGCCATGAAAGCGCGTCATTTCGCACGTGGGTTTATATGACGTCACAAACATAACTGAGGATGGCGCTGCGAAAACCAAAATCAACGTAAGGAAAATTGGGCATATTATAATTTGAAAACAAAACGCACTGTTTTACTGCGTTTTGGTTTCAAATTATAATACGCAAAAATGATCTCCATAGACGAACTAAAAGGCATTAAAAGAATTTGCTTTTCTTCAAGCGCATTAACCAAAGTACCACCAGGAGCCAAATTGCCTTAAAATTGACCAAAATTACTACACTAACGTCCGAGGTACTTTCCATTTTACGGAAAAGTCCGAGCGATGTTCCGAATGCTTCGAGATGCTAGTCACTCGAATTCATGCGACAGCTCGAACTCATATTCCGGTCCCTTGCAATTGCCGCGTGTTTGTACATGTATATATATTATAGTAAAATTTGCCCTACGTGCATGGTGACAAAACGAAGCAAACAGTTCGCTAATTATACCCCGCTTTGCACGTAAACGTATGTGCAAAGCGGGGTATAATAAGCAAACAGTTTGCACCTTTTTGTTTTACTGAACGCAGGAAAGGTTTACACTACTATTCATCAGGAATTAGGCTGAATATTGTAGGTCATTAAATAATCTGGGGATAAATTACTTTTGAATAACTAAATCTAAAGATGGACATATACAATGTACTTAATAATAATTCGTCGTTTTGTAATAGAATTGGTAGATAAAAAATATCTTTTTTTTTCTTGACTTTCTTTCTTTCCTTTTTTTACAAATAAAGTTCTAAGTTGTCTATTTAGTTTCCTTCAAAATTTTTTTTTGACCACGGTTCAGTTACATGTGTTTCGAATCAAGACTTTGATTATATATCAACGACCTTCTAGCTCCAGGCTGATTCCAATCGTAACAAGGAACTTTAATTATTATCGCTATTTGCACGTACATCAAAGGTGAATGGAGACCCTTAAATTCTTCCCCTAATACAGCCCCTTTTGAAATTGTACCGTTATTTCAAACAGTTCTATCTCAGATCAGCTGTCCCAAATACCGGGTCCGCGGTAACTTACGGACAGATGTTCGATTTTTGTAACGGTCACGTTCCTATAGAAACGTTTATTAAATATTGGTTTGCGACTATCGACCATCTGCACGGGCTTTTAATCTGGAGCCGCTGTATTCCGCTGCGAGTTAACATTCCGTTATAGTGTCGGGCCGGGCAGCTTGGGGAGTTTGTAACATTATTGAACATCTGTCCTTTAATTGGGCGGAATTTCTTATAACATCGATAATGGCCAAGTCTTATAAAGTACATGTACTGTCCGGTGACTATGCTATTATCGTGTATATTTATGATACTATATTTATGATACATACTTAGTGTTTTATATGAGAAAAAGTATCTAACGAGGTTGGGAGAATTGATCATAGCCGAGACAATCATCAATTCCCACAACCGAGTTAGATATTTTTTCATACAATACACTAAGTACGTATTATATTTATCTTATACATGTAACCTCTATTTGCATCGTTTTCGTAGATGTTTCTAACAGAAATGCAAGTTTCTAAAAATAACCGCATTGTATAACTGTTCTAAAAATAACTATGTGATATCATAAATAATATCGTACGGGATGTTATCACACGGATATTTGTATAGTTATAAGATAATGCACTTTATGAGGCATACGATATGATAATCCCGTATTAGGCCTTTGTTAGACTATTTCTTTAGTTTAGTATATTCAAATTGGTAAAGCCAGTTGAAAACGAAATATGGAACTACTATCTGCGAAACCTTTTTAAAAAAAAATGAATGATGATTGATCGTTCGGTATAGAAATGTTCCAATCGCTTTTTTTTCTGTACATTAAATTAGCACCTGTCAAAAATGACATTTTCTCGTACTGGGTGAAAACGATTTAATTGAAAGTACTTCATGTATTTGTATTTATGTTTAATTGTTACGGGGGTAAGTGCAAGATAGAGGACGAAATTATCGCCTCATCTGAAGAAAAAAAAAAAAAAAAAAACATTATTTGTGATTTTTAAAATTGGGTATAGAACTCGCTCACACCAGACTCGCAGTCGAGCGCTCTGTCGACTATAAATGTACCGAGAGTTCAACTTGCTGTTGAAATAACAACAATGCAACAACTAACAATATGTGTGTGTGTATTTCCGTTTATTTATCGTCGCTACCGTAACACATGGCCATATGAGCGACGCCCCCAGAAGACGGTTAGTTGTTACGGGGGATAGTGCAAGGATACATGACGAAACTACTGCTGAGACCCGCCAGGGTTCTTTTAAGTGCTCGGTGTAAAGCACCGACGGTCTCACGGGGCCTCGGTTTAACGTCTCATCCGAGAGACAAATAGTTTTCGTTAGTGTGCCAGCCCGGGTTTGAACCCTCGCCGTCGAACTTCAATGGTTTTGAAGTCCGGTGCTCTACCAACTGAGCTAATCGGGCTGACAATATGTGAACGAGTCCACGAGCTATAATCACCACGCGACTGGTTATGATATTTATCTTAATGAATTCACTCTATTTGTTAATGAAAATCGATAAATTTCATTGTGGTCATCGGATTTACATTTATCATGATAATTGAGTTGATATGTTCATTACAATTATAGTCATTGTAGCGTTGCCTTTGTTCGATTTTTCACCAAAATGCGCTCGATTTCTAGAAAAGTTCCAAACCTAGCTCGAATTTACCTTCGAGTTGAGTGATTTAATTTTGAAAGGGGCCTCTGGTCAATTAAACTTATCCTCAAACTTAATTAAAAGGGTATTCTCAGAATGAAATATAATTTTGCGTTTTGCGACTGGAATCATGCCAAATTCTTAAGATTCTGAAGACTGTGTTCCTTTCATTTTAAACTACAAAATATCAAACATGGCTATCATTATTTGCAGTATGAAGTAAAAAAAGGTGTATTTTCAAAACTGAGCTCAAGAATCTATGTGTGACCCGTCACGCGAAAAGGGGCCATCTCGGAACTCTGTAAAATGAATATTTGAAAAAGAGATTGTGTCCAGCAATGGTCAACCAGAGGTCGCACTTCAAAAAATCTTTCACTGGGAGGTAGATATATCATTCTTGACTCCGAATTAAGCACATTGCGAAAATTTTCGACCCAAGTCAGTCTGCGCAATTCGCGCAGACTGACTAGGATCGATTCTTTACGCACAACCCAGATGGTCCTTTTTGGCGAGACTGATCACATATATAAATATAGATTTCACGGCTCACCGCAGAAAATATACCTATAGAACAAATATCTCACCGTCACTCAAATAACGTCGTCGAATAATGATGTGGTCGTGTGAAGGAAATTACCGGCATCATCAATAAAATCGATGTACGGATTTTTCTATTCGTGTACGATTAGAAAGGGAACAAAGCAGCCAACCTTTGTCGTGAGGCCAGGCTCCCAGCTGTTTGAATATTGTGTAGTTTTGTACCCAAAACTGTGAATTATTGTGTAACTTGACAACTGACTATAGATTTGACATTGTGGGTTATTGACAAATATATCACAATCAGTTATCGCCCTTTAACATCGGTGATAATTACAATATCACAAAGTATCGTGAACTTATTGAAACCCTTGCTATCAAGGGTAAAGAGTAAAGATTTTAGATTGGTACATTTCAACTAGAAAAAGAGTAAAGTTATGACTATCATGAATTTGACTAAATGAATGATATTGGAAAGAAATTTGAATGAAGTTGAAAGAGTGTGTTGAGCGAGCTTTGAGTGAAATAAAAGGGACAAAAAATTAATGACATTTATTACCTCCCTTTAATACAATATGCATACAAATTCTATAATTAGCTTCCTTTTTCTTCAAGAACCAATCAGGCGCTTAAAATTTCAACTTCACCAATGAAATTTCTCAGGTTGATAGAACAAATTCGTTTTTAGTCTTAATTCAGCATCGTATTCGATTCTGTTAAACTATATATTTTTCTTTGTTCAGTAAAGAACATTGTGAAACTGACAAGGTAATTGATACTGAATTGATTTTGGAAAAAATGAAATGAGTAGGGGGGGGGGGGTAATTTTGAGTGAAATTCGGTGGAGGTAATGGAATGTTATCAATTTGGTCCAAATTGGCGATATTTAATACCTCCCTTTAAAAGAATATGCGTTAGTTTTGGTTTGTGTGTCTACATAGAATAATAAGACGCTTAAATACCCACACCAGCCAAGAAAAAAATGAGAAATTATATGATCAAATTGCATGGAATGTCGATCGTTCTAAACGATTTCCAAGGATTTTTTTTGCAAATTTTGGCTGGTTTATGAATGGTTTGGAACGAATGAATGGAGCGCTGAGCGAACGATTTGGAATGGTTTTGATCCTTATAAATGTTAAATTCACTTGACCGTGATTGAACACAAAAGCATTATGATTTATTGTCTCGATAAAGTAAGGGTAAATTTAAGGGCAAATTTTCGAGATTACTCGCTGTCAACACTTTTTCAATATGGCAGGTGGGAGAAATCACGTGACTTCACAGGAGGAAAAAATCGATATCCGGCACGCGACGTAAAAGATAAACAAACATGGCTGTTAAAATAGAGATATGACAACGATTCTCTGTCTGTGTGATTTCAATACTAGTAACGAATATGGAGGACGCTGAATAGATTATAACTGTGAAGAGAACTTTTGAATTTCTTGTTATGTAGTTCTTTTGCATATTTTCCTTGTAAAATATTGCCATTTTCTATACCATTACACTTCTGTTGTAAGGTACTTCTAATAAACGCTGTTTTTCTACTGGTATTAAAGCCGTGAACAAAAGATATAAAAATCAAAAATATTCTTTTTGATATGAAAAATTATGTCACAAAATTTAAAAAAAGGACATAATCTCCGCTTTTTGTCTCATTCACCTTGTAAAATTAGATCTCAAACAATTAAGGTAAAATTGTCCCTGGCCAATAAGATCGTGGCAAAAACGTCCGTCCATCCTTACCTATACTCATCCACTAATAATTTCTGTAAAAAATGGTATAAAAGAGACGAAGAAAGTATTTTGTTCCTATTTATTTTAGAAATTGTAAATTTCATTACCTTTTGAAATAATAAAAAAAATCTTTTCATATAATATAATCTAATTTCATGAAGCATAAATGTAAAATTTCTCATTAATTAGACTGGTGTCTTTTGTGACGACTTTATGCCTAATGTGTATTCAAAATAGTTTTCATTGAAGTTTATCTCAATTCTTTAGTATTAAATAGGGGTAATTCGTCATACGTGCAAAATGACGCGCTTGGTTTTCTGTATATTCTCCCAACATCAAAACATTACTTTTCATTAATTTTAAAATGTGTAAATACTAATTTGCTATTTTACAAAGAAAAGGGCAAAAGAAAACTAATTTAAGAATTGTGATCGTGTTATAATGGATAAAATTTCATTTTCACTATGATGTGTCGATAAATAAAGTCTGGTGGAGGAGGAGTTATATGCAAAGCAAAATCCTTGTGCTTCGTCCTCGGATTTTACCTTTTGCTTAGAACTCCTCCTCCAGTAGACTTTATTCATCGACATTTCATAGCAAAAATGATATTATTTCATAAGTTTACGTAAAAGTCCGAGCGACGTTCCGTATTTTTTATGAGTTGATTTTCCCCGACTCGGCTGGTCGTGTCTGTAATATTTGTTCAGGGAGATATTTCTAAGATTGTTAGTATTGATCGGAAATATCCCAGATTTGGACAAAATACGAGAAAATACGAGAGATAGAAATCCGAGTACATCCAAATTAATCATGTTTTACTAGCCCAAAAACTAGCCGGAATCTGATTTTTTTTGTATTGACCGAAATATTGTGATCGTGCTGTATTAACTGAAATATTGCGATTTGTTGCCGGAAGTGAGAGATTTGATAGATGAGTTTGGCTGTAGAGAATATTTCCCGATTTATATTAAAGCAACCAAAAATGGCACGAGAAAATGTCACACAAAATATCGCTTTGTACGTGGCGAGAAAGTTTACGTTGCGAAAAAGAGAAATTGAAGCTTGCATGTTTTGACGGAATATATGTACAAAAAGCAGTTGTTGTTGTCGTTTTTTTTTTCAGTTAATCGTTGGTATTGAAAAGTTGTCCAAATGAGTGTCGCTCCAACTAACTTTTGCCATTCGAAAACGTCGAAAATTACCAACCTTTCCAACTCGTTCAAAACGATCGGCATATCGTTCAAATGGATCAAATCTTTCCATGATTTTATTGGCTGATGTGGAAGTAAAGCTTCGAGATACTGTCTTTGATCCCCTCAGGGTTATGGGATCTGACACGGGTCTGTTTTTGAGATCACATTTTCTTTAACCGATACTAGAATGTTATTAAGCGGAGCAATGGGCGATGTTAGAATAGAAGTGTTATTTATCAAGCATTGGGGACTCTATAAAAGAAATGTTATTAAGCGAGCCTTGGCGTCTTTATTATAGAAATGTTATTAAGCGAGCATTGAGGAGTCTATAAATAATGTTATTGAGAGAGTCTTTGCGAGTCTAAAATAGAAATGTTATTAAGCAAGTCTTAAGAAAGCATTGGCGACTCTAGAATAGAAATGTCATTCAGCGAGTCGTGGCGACTCTAGAATAGAAATGTCATTCAGCGAGTCGTGGCGACTCTAGAATAGAAATGTATTAAGTAAGCCTTGGCAAGCTTTGTAACTTTTCTATTTCATACGAGGTTAAGAGCAGAGTGTCTCTAACAAAATCGAGTAACAGATTATTTTTCTCATATCAATATTTTGTCTAAAAAGACTAATTTTTTAGAACGCCTAGATGACAAAAATACCGCGAAAAAGTGCATTAAATGACGTTGCAATTGAATTCACTTCAATCAAAATTATTCTAAACCTGTCACTCACCGCCTCATTCATTATTTTCAAACCATTCGAAAACACTACAGAACACTCTAAAATTACTGCAAAGCGGCAGAAAAAGCCAACATCTGCTTTCAAAATATGAATATCTGGGACAAACACGATTTTACTGACATATTTGAAAGTGTAGGCCTCTGGTTGGTTCTTGAAGAAATAGTAAGCTATTTATAGAACTTGTATGCATATTTTGTTGAAGGGAGATTATAGATATCGTTTATTGTGTTCATCCTGTAAAAAAATAGTGATATTGGATTACCTTCCTTTAATTTCAATTAAAATTTAGTTATGGTACTCATTCAATTTCCTTTCGAAATCTTCCCAAAATCATTTACCATGTCGATTTCACGATGTTATTAACTTTATGTGAGAAATGGAAGCTGTTCAATAATCGTGCATTAGTCACACACGCCTGGCACTGACGAACACACCGCATTATTACGGCTAGTTTTTGTAATGGCTCGGTTTCTTCAAAAAATATATTGACCAAAGTTTTGCGAATTTGCCGGAAGGAACCGTTTGATAGATTTGATAAGTATAGGAATTCTGGGTAATTTGAACATCTGTCAACCGCGGAAAGTCTTTCAAGACAAATGACGAACTGATGTTTTCTCTTTACTTGACAATTTGTTCTAGAGTTAGATGGCTTCTACGCTTTACGAGTAGCTCACTGTATAGAACTGCATTCAGGTTATAAGAATATTGTGTTATTATTATTTTTTTCATATTATCTCGAACGGACAATAAGTCGAAATCGAAGACGAAACAGATTCACAAATCTACGTTTACTTGAAGAACTGTCAAATTTACGAGAAAGGAATACATCGAAACCAAGTCAACTGTGCAAACTTAACATAATTCGAAGACCAGTCAGACTTATGACTAATTAAATTGTTGCAAAGTCGAGTTTAAGAACATACGATAACTCGAAGATCAGTCGAGTTTAAGAGCATACGATAACTCGAAGATCAGTCGAGTTTAAGAACATACGATAACTCGAAGGTCAGTCGAGTTTAAGAGCATACGATAACTCGAAGATCAGTCGAGTTTAAGAACATACGATAACTCGAAGGTCAGTCGAGTTTAAGAGCATACGATAACTCGAAGATCAGTCGAGTTTAAGAACATACGCTAACTCGAAGGTCAGTCGAGTTTAAGAGCATACGATAACTCGAAGATCAGTCGAGTTTAAGAACATACGATAACTCGAAGGTCAGTCGAGTTTAAGAACAAACCATAGATTACAGACATACGGACAGAAGATTAGTAAAGTTTTTAAAATTCACAATTATTACGAGTCACACACACACACACAAAAGATTTTGAATCCAACTTAAGACATATTGATAAAAGTAGAATGAATCCAACAAATTGATCATATATTTAACTTAGCAAGATGTCATCACAGGGATAGTGCGTGAAGTGTCGACTCTAGTGAGATTAATCTGATTTCTCAGGTTGACTGGAAACGAAGTATTTACCGCTTGGCCGAATGTCTAATTCTCAAATGTTCATCCAACCTAAACGTTAAGGATTTTTTTAAAATCGTTGTCTGCCATTGAAGTGTTCCTTTTTTTCTAGTAACAGTACATGTACAGTTACAAACATCTTGAAATGAACAAGGTGAATGAATGAGTGCGATATGTAAATCTTAATTGAAATTACTGGAGGGAGACAAGTATCACTAATTTTGTTCAGGATGAACAAAATAAACGATATTTATTACCTCCCTTTAATAAAATATGAATACAAGTTCAATAAATATTTTCCTATTTCTTCATGAAGCAATCCGACGCTTACGATTTCAGTGATATCGCGATTTTTTACTAGCTATATTTATTATGAATGTTGTTGATTTGATTTGATCTTTTTTGGTAATTTTGGGGCGTTTTTGAATAGTTTGAGTGAGTATTTGGAATGAATGGATGGAGCGATGAGTGAGCGATTTAGAATGGTTTTGAATGAATTGTATGACAATTTCACGATGTTCCTAAGTGCACCTGTTTTTATTTTGCAGATTTCGAAATATGACAATATCTTTCAGACTGCTCAAAAAAAGACTATTCAACCCTTGCCATATTGAATCGGGAATATTTATATATTAAAGGACGTGTAGACAAACATAATCCTACTCAAATAGATATTCAGTCTAATCTTAGTCTCTACCACCTGAATTAGCCTGTCAAATTCGGGAAGATTGAAGATTTTTCTTTCCAAAATAAATGCCTACTCACAACAATTGTATCCAGTGTTTTCAGCACTTTGATTTTCATGCAATTTTATCAAGGTTCTTATTCCCCTTGACAGGGATTAAACATTGCGATTTGGTAGTGCTTATCGAGGGGACAGCGTAATACTATTGTAAGTGCCTATTAATATATAGGCACTTAGAATAGTGTTGCGCTGACCCCTCGATATATTTTCAAAATGATTTTTTTTATATCACTTCAGTTATTAATCCATATAAACGATTTTAAGTTGCAAATAATTTTTCTCAAAAATAATTTATCTGTTTTCGTTTCCATAGAAACCAGAACGTCACTAATTAAAATATGAGAAATTTGCAGGTGGCAATCAACTAAAAGGATATGTTTAACCATTCTTGTAAGGCACGAGTTACTCATTATCTTTGATTTATTGTACTTAAAGACAAAAATCAATGAATAATCAGTGCTTTTAATTCTATGATTTCTATCTGATATTTCTCTGACAATTTCACTAGCTATAATTATTTAGCAGGCTTATTGGAAATAAGATGTGTAGACCTTTTTCTGAAAAAAAGGAGTTTTTTCAAGGTTATACCGATCTATATTTAAGTTCCTGAACAACAAAAGCTAAACAAGATATTTTCACGAGTGGCGGAGCTCTTACCTCCCTACTCTTACTCTAAAAAAACGATTATTCTATATTTTTGTGAAAAAATGAGACAAACTGTTTGAATTTGAGGACAAATTTTCTTAGAGCGGAGCTCTTACCTCCCTACTCTTACTCTAAAAAAAACGATTATTCTATATTTTTGTGAAAAAATGAGACAAACTGTTTGAATTTGAGGACAAATTTTCTTAGAGCGGGTCATTTTACACGTCACTTATTTTGCTTCGCTTAAATAACACCAAAGAGTAAGAAATGAACGTAAGCAAGGTACAGCCAATCTTACTGGAGCGACCACGTCTATTAAGAGACCATTTTCACCAAGCGACCGTTTTCAAAATCCCCTGCTTTACGTCAAAAGATTTCAAAAAGAAGATATTATTGGTCTAAAAATTAATGTTAAATGAATCCAATGTTGTTCAAACTTTTTAGAATCGTCTCAGTGAGACGATTCTATGGAGTTTTAACAACATAGGATTATTAAGAAATCCGCAGTTACATACATATTCGATCAAATTTATTATCGCTATTATTAGACAAAATCGTGTACTAAGAGACCATTCTCTGTAACGTCCACTTTTGGTGGTCCCTTAAGTTGTCACTTAATGCAAGTTTTACTGTATTAGTTTTATTGTAATGATTTCACTGAAAGAGCGGTTTGTTTATCAATTGATAAATTATTGATAGGCCGCCGAATAGCATTAAAGACTAACAGGCATTTTTGATAATAACTAGTAACGATTGCTTGCCCAACGATAGATATATCGAGTCAATCAGATGTTGACCTCGGATTGTGACCTTGACCCTTCATCCCTGATCATGCCTGTGCTAGCTATTCGGGAGTCAATGACCACTTTACAGGAAATTTCTAGGGGTCAAAATAGCCGTGAAAGGGGTCATAGAATAAAATTCGGGGATAAGGATTACATAGAAGATACTCGTTTGTTTCAGTGTTAGATGGAATTATATTCCTTTAAGTGAACAACAAAAGCTTTATTTTCCCGAGTTGTGATGTTCACGAAATGAAATGATAATCGATCGAACTTGAAAAACAAACGATTATTCATTTCATCAATGCAAAAAATGACACAAAATGTGAAAATCTTAGGACATTTTCCTTAAAGTGCGTCAATTTGCACGTGATTATTTGCATCACTTATAAGACTCCGCTTAAAAAAACGTCATGTGAAGATAATTTCACTTGTTAGGCGGTGAGTTTATCAAATGATAATCTTTATTTCTCGATAAATTACTGAAAAGCATTAAAGAAATGCATGTATTTATACACTACTTAGATTATCATCAATAATTGATTTCTATACATGTATATCTTTATAAGACATTCATATGAATTAATAAAATCTCTGTTAAAGGTACGAAGGAAACAACTATTCCTATTGCTGATTCGCAGCGGTACTTAAATGCAATACAGAAAACCCAAAGTTTCAATATTGCTTCCTGACGCAAAAATAAAGGAGTCAAAATTGGATGTTTCCATATACAAAACTCCTGCTTAAGCGTCAAGTTATCGTCTGTCGACACTTTTTTTTTCAAATTGATTACCAAAGACCTTTTCCAAAAAAGAAAACTATAGTTAGTTACATCGTGAAATTGACATTTTAAGTCGCCACACAGCGCACCATTCATTCATTTCAAACACTCATAAAAGCCACTCAAGAACGCTCCAAAATGACTAAAAACGATAAAATCAACAGCTACATTCAAAACTAATATAAATATTTATAAAAAAAATCCGATTTCACTCACATGATTCAAATTGTAAGCGCCTGGTTGGTTCTTTGAGAAAAAGGAAGCTATTTAGAGAATTTGTATGCATATTTCATTACAGGGATGTAAAAAGGTATCGCTAGTTTTGTTCATCCTGGAAAAAATAGAGGTATTGGATCTACATCCTTTAATTTCACTCAAAATCACTCAACACGCTCATTTAATTTCATTCAAAAATGATCCCAAAACATTCACATTGTCAATTTCACGATGTTGTTAAATGTACCGATGACCTTTTCTCAAAGAACTGGAGGGGGGGCTAGTTTAGTTATGAAGTTTTTATTATTGTTACAACAATAAAGGGGGTGAATTTTGAACCTCAGTCGAATAAGATTATTACGTCGCAACCTGAGTCACTATCAACCTACATGTAGTTCATTGAATATTAATATTCATTGTTTCTATTTTTAGAACGAGACCCTGCCAAGCACGGTAAGCAATCACGTCGTGTCTCTAGACGTAATCGCTTTAAATATTTTTTTTCACATTTTTCCCATTTTGCCGATTTTATATTCACATAACGCTCTTGTGAAAATCACATTTTAAACCTGCTTTAGTTATTTCATTTTATATTCATCCCTGCTTTGTCTATTAGACTAGCTTATCCTAAATGTCTGCTTTTGTATAATATTTCAGCTGTATTCTAAATGTTTTGTATATTTTGATTGAATAAGTGTCATTCTACCTCACCGTCTGAATGTTTTCAGAGTACCAATACCCATAAACTCCATAAAATCTATCTCCTTTATGGAATTCTGTTGGGTTCTGTTAAGGTGATAGTTACAAATACGGGATATCCATTTTAAGGAAATATTCGAAAAAAAGGCCATTTTTTCATTTCAGCGTGATTGAATTATTTATCAAAGAGATGAAGAGGGTATTTGATGATTTCACTGAGGTATGAAATTAGAAAAACAATCACACACTCAAAGCGGATTCATACATAACTGTGAAATGGTTTTAGTTTCATACCTCAATGGAATCGATGAATACTCCCTTCATATCTTATAATTTTATTTTATAAAGCCAAAAAATGTAAAGATTTTCGATAACGAAAGAGATTGTGACTACTTTGTGTTGAAGCTAACAAGATTACCGTGTACTCAAAATCGTATTCATTGAGAAATAAAACCAACTTTTATCTTATCAGAATGCACGAATTTTTAAAGGCGTAGCTAGAATTATATTATCATAATATAGTTCTAGCTAGGCCTTTAAAATTCGTGCATTCTGATAAGATAATGGTACCTTTTAGGCTGGTAAAAAAGACCAATATTCTTCTTGATACCTGGTTTACATTTGCCAAAGACGCCGTGCGATATCGCAGCCTACTATGTTGAGTGATATTTTTGACAATGTACGATTTAATTTTCTACATTTTATGCAAAAAACTGGATTTGTCTGATAGATAGAAATAAATATAGAGAGAGATTCAGAAGAACGTGTTTTGTTTTAGGCATTTATGGCTGCCAGAGAGGACTTATTCTATTATCTAAATCTAGTTTTCAATGTCCATCAAGTAACAAAATATTTCATGTAAAGATTTGTCTTCAGTTATCGTTTCAAATGTTTTTCGTTTTGTTTTCCTTTCTTTTTTCTACATTGCACCTCTACGTTCCAACTTATATTTAGCACATCTATTCCTCGGTTGAGTCTTCAATATCATCCCCCCCTTTTTTTAAGCGAAATACTTAAAGTTTTACCATAAACATTTTTTACCTCGTGGTATTTGGATTAAAAAAATGTTCTGTTCAATTGGGTTTTCAAATATTCATTTAAAAGTTGATAGCCAATCATCACAAATATCAATACACATCGATCTGTCAACGACGCGATTCTCTGATTGACGTCATCAAAAGTGATGACATCACATTTACAACCAATCAAAGAACATCGGTAACTGTGAAACACTGTCCTCCGTCATTCCTCAGCTAAAATCGGATATTTCATGAAAGATATCGTTCGTTAGCGAATGATCCGAAACTTGTCGGGAACCATTCGGCAGTGTTCGTATTAGTGATAAGTACATTATACATGACACCAATCTTAAACCGACTGATTGAAAACCGGCAAACTGACAAATGAAACACACTTCAGTCACAATGCCTGTGTTTATCTGTGTTTCGTCATAGATATTAAGTGTCTACCAGTACTTCCAAAAAATTCTGACCGAGCATTTGCGTGCAAAGCGTGGTATAATTGGAAAACTGTCTGCACAGTTTCGTCATCCGGAACACAGGCCTAGTCAGGATATGCTGCTAGCCTGTCTTCCATATTTGCATAGAAAAGGTCCTGCAGAATAACTTTTCGCGTAATAATACCATGTTCAAACACTAGAAATCGCAAAAGAATATTTTAACTCTATCCTAAAGGAAATTGCCTGACAAATTTGGCCAGCATTTTCCACGGCGAGGAAAAAATTGACTTTCGTAAGTACTTTAGAGAGAAACACCTGGAACCTATGGTTAGATTCTCCAGCCTGTGCTAAGACTGTTGAAATTAAAGCGGCGTTAAACCCCTCCCGAACAATCAAATCATTTAAACGACTAGTCATTTTGTTATTGTCTTGTTGTCATAAAATTTTTGTTTTACGATATATAGATTTAACGAGATAAAAATGTAATCCATTATGTAAGCAAATCAGGTACAAAATCAGATGCGAACAGCAAAATTAAATGGGGGCGTGGCCTATTTTTGTATCAGCTTTCTTCAAATGTAACCCTGTACACGATTCTTTGATTAAAATAGGCATCGTCTGTACATTATAGCCCTATCTCGTGTTCAGGATGACAAAACGGTGCAAACAGTTTGCGAATTATACCCCGCTTTGCACGTACAATTGTACGTGCAAAGCGGGGTATAATTCACAAACGGTCTGTATCGTTTTTTCATCCTGAACACATGGCTGTTTAACTAGTAAATAGATAGAACAAATGGCAAACGCAGCAAATCGGTTAACAAAAAAAAAAAAAAAAAAAGAAATAAAAACATATATAAAATAATAAAAAATAATCAACAAATGATTAAAATAATTCAATGGACTTAAAAGTTATTTCTTCATTATTATCCCAAAGTGTTTTACTAGGCGTCTTTGTTCGGTGCATCAAAAGTGTTTTTTCTGACTTAAAAAAATTCTTTTGCAAGTAAACACAACTGCCTTTTGAACATTTACCTCGAGCATTTTATAAATCTTAACCTTTGGCATTATCCGGTATTTAGTTAAAAAGCAAATACTGCAATTATTACGATTTGAAATTTCAGCACATTTTGTGAGAAGGCAGAAGGCAGGAAGGGGTTTCTTTGTTTGACAAATGACACCTGATTTGTAAAACGCTGTTAGGGAGCTTTAAACCCTGAACACCTTTAAAAATGGCTTTGGACGAGTCTAAGTTTACACAAATTTTATTTCGGGTCCACAAAAATATATATGTTTTTATCACTCATTATTTTATCTTATTTTGCGCGTGTTTTTTAAAAAAAGCACATGACAACTCGAGCGAAATGTAGATCCTTACAAGACAATACATTCATAAGCATTTGCGAACCCGCAAACGGGACCATCCGGGAAGTCTGTAAAATAAATATTTGAAAAGAGATTGAGACCAGTACAGGTCAACCATAGGTCGAATTTCAAAAATTCTCTAGCAGGAAGGTAGAATGATCACTTAAGATTCAAAAAGTAAACACATTACGAAAGGTTTCGACCCTTATCAGTCAACTCAATCCGCGCAGTCTGACTAGGTTCGACACTTTACGCACTAACCAGATGGTACCTTTTCCCGTGACGGGTCACGTATAGAAAGATTGAAACACACATTTGTCCATGGAGAGAGAAGGCCTTTGTAGAGATTCATTACACATGTTGTCATATAGCTTATAATTTGATAACATACACGACACTATAAGGTTAAGGAAACAATTGCACGTGAGCTTTAGCGAGACCAACAGAATCACCTCACTAGACCGTATCCCGAACAGATCCACAACATAAGCTGTAAGAGTGGTCTAAGCTTCGTGAAATTGCAAACGACGTATCTTTAAAAAATATAAGATAAGCATAGATATCTTATACGTTTTACTTTGACATTGCATCGTAAGTCTTTGTGATTTTTTGTCTTGTGCTCATTTTTTAAACGCCTTAAAATTGGAAATTTCCGACAGCGAGTAAGATCGCAACAGAGTGTTTACATGAAAAGTATCTATTCAATGTTCTCAAAAAAATGAATAAATAAAATAAATTTAATCATAATTTTTTTTCCAAATGTAAGCGCTCGTGAGCGTATCTTTATAAACTCAGATGGAATAACTGTATACCATATCTATAATATTAAACGATTTAAACTACAACTGCTAACTGAAAAGATTTCAAAATTATTAAATAAAACAAAAAAACTACTTAAAATGATCACTAAAATGAATGAATTAGAAAAAAACGTCGATCGATCGATAGATCAAATACAAATTTTTGATATTTCAAATATAAATTATTATCAAATTCGTTATCTTATTTTAAACTATTCAGAGTTAAGGGTAATTTCAGTTGTAATAATGGTTGGATATTTTTCACACTTTTCTCCTTTATGAGATTTTCCACCGCAGTATTTTTAACCAATCAGCGAGCAGTATAGGGAATCGTTCTGTGAGGGTAATCTATAAATAGCTGTGGATGTTGTTGTGATCAGTTCACGAGCTATTCTTGTAGGTGTCGTACCAAGATCGGTGTTGTGTTATACAAAACTAGTGTTTTTATATTCGTTATATTTTTTATTTGTTGTGACTTCACAGAAACTATCGTATACAATATACAGTTTTTATATGGTCACATTTGATGTAAATATATATTCATTATTTACAAGATATCAAGAGCTTTCAAGATTTATTTGAGAATTGACTGTTAAATCCGAAAAGAAGTGCAATAAAAATTAAAAAGCGATAAAGTGACAGACCTCTGCTGCAATAAATAATAAATCTGTATATTGTATTAATTTATTAAACCACGTGATTCGTTGTCATAATGGTGGCCGGAGGAGGTACGTTGTTTTATTATTTTATTTTTTGTTTTATTATTTTGTTGATTTTGTACTGTGGTATGAATTTTGTTCAAAGATTTTTGTACCACATATCATTACGTTGTGTAAAGTTTATAAGCCAATTTAACGTAAGACTTATCTTTATTGAAAGGCGCAGGGACACAAACGCAAAATAACTCATTTTAAACTGTGTGGAATAATTCTGGAATTAAAGCAATATGCATTCTTTCTGACAATTTTAGTTTTTCAAATTGCAATTTAATAACAATGTATATTTACTTAAAATGAGATGGGTAAAAAAAATGAAATCGTACACGCAAATAACGTATGAAACAATTTCTTAATTCATTTGTAATTTGCTTTGACAATAATACATCTCGATAAATTGTATATGTTTTGATACTATAATTAAGCATATTTGTAGGCAAGTCCTTTTTTTAAAAATAATAATCATTTCAAAAGAATCATGTATACAGCTTTGTCAATATGGATATTTTTTCCACGACGAAAATGAATGTAAATTAATATGGTAAGCATGCAGCATGGCGGTGGGTTTTAAATTACTAACACCTTGGTTAATGATAAGGGTTTCGGTAGTTTACATGTCTTTGTCAAGATTTTGGAGGGAAATTTGCGGTTGTATTTTTAGTAATATTTTATTAGGTTTTAAATAGATTTATCCCCAACCAGAAAAAGGACTGTCTAGCGATTTAAACCATTTTAAACCCATAACTTTCTACCCAATGTTTTTTTTCAGACTCTTTTCATACACGCGTGAAAAGTTTCCTGTACTTAGATTACAGGCAAAGTTTGCACTTTCTCCGTTATAAACGATGTTTCATTCTTCACAGATTTCAAAATTCAGTGGGTGTTTCTTGTTGAGTAAGACATCGTCATGTAAAGAAATATCGTTTTCAATACACTGTAAAAATGCAGCAGGTTTAAACATTCCATCAACAATACAATCAAAATATCGAAACTACAGCTTTACTAAAGCTATGATTACGATGCTTCGATCGCCCATATAAGGTATTTGTTCTGCTCGTTTCTAAGATGTTATTCTTCGTGTAATTCAACCCTGCGTTCAGGATGGCACAACGTTGCAAACTGTTTGCAACGTTCTGTCATCCCGAATGCAGGACAGTTTCGCTTGAAGAAAGAGAGAGAGAGAGAGAGAGAGAGAGAGAGAGAGAGAGAGAGAGAGAGAGAGAAAGAAAGAGAGAGAGAGAGAGAGAGAGAGAGAGAGAGAGAGAGAGAGAGAGAGAGAGAGAGAGATCATTTTGTCACAAAGTTTTAGACATACATGTATAAGTGACCAGATGCCATGTTGTATTATTTGTAAATGCATTTGTCATCTGCGTGTCTGTATAATAAAGATGTTTTAAAATCAGTATAACAGATTGCCATTAGGGTATTCATGTTTTTTGTCAGGGCCTTGTTGTTGTCAGTCATCCGTAACGAGTCTTTGTGTGCAGACACCATATGGCCCCCAATTATACCCGATAATAACCCCTGTCATCTGTGACGTCGCTTAAAACATGTATGGGGACTAAAACGTAAATCGTAAATTGGCGTACGAAAAGTGGCATTTTGTTAGAATTTAAAACGATATGGTGGGATTCTGTAAACGTTACTGTCCGATTGTCAACGCTTATTCAATTAATGGGACTAAATATCGTAACAACAACTTATTCAGTTTATGGCTACGACAATACATGTCGCTTTATGGAAATATTACACGATAAAAAAAGTATAGCACAATTATTCTCAAAGACATGAACTATCTTTCTTCGCAGTTTGTACGACTCTTTAGTACTAATGTTCAATCACATGCTGACCGCCACCATAGCGCTGTTGGTTAGGCATAAGACTTCCAATCTGGAAGTCATGGGTTCTATACCCGGTGGCGGCTAATATCCTTTCCGACGTTTGTCTCTCAACAATGGGTAGATAATCGTAAACCTATGTGAGACAGCAGTCGGAGGCAAGGAAATGGTGTAATGGTAGTACAGGCGAAAGAAATACCATGAATCCATTGTTAGGTGCTCCAGCCGCCGCGATATAAATGCGAAATTGTTGAAAGCGGTGTAAAACCCATTCAAACAAACAGACAAACAAACAATCACATGCTCTCAATTCATCTCTTTTCCAACAAAGCTTGGCTTCCAAAATGTCCCTTGTCCCCCCAGGCTATATTCTATAAAGGTCCCATTCTGTATATTCCTGTGACTGTGTTTTTCTCCCAAGTCGTACCATGTTATCATCGTAGAGATCGATATACAGTTCTTGTATTGATTCCAGTAAAATCCTTTATCCTTATACAAACAAACGATCCTTTACTGCTTTGGGGGTTAGCATATCGTTTTGTAGATTTCAGAATGTTGTAACTACATCTTCGATTGGCAGTGTTAAAGTCGAATATTATGTTTTAACATAAGACTCGATGATTGTCCATCGATACTCTAAACAAAGTGCAAAAATGGATTATTTGGTATTATTTTTGGTATTATAATTTACTTATTTGAGTCTGTGGGTGACAATTCCAACAATTTGACATGTGCGCAAAGCCCAGCTTCTGGCCAGCCTGTGCAGCCGCACAGTCTGACCAGAGTCTTCACGATGCGTTACAGAGATAGATAAGGTCTTAATCGATCCTCAGGCGGTCAGCATATATTCTTAATCCACTGTGTTGTTATCTAATCTGCTCAAAATTTGTGCCTAGCGTTCGTGAAAAATTGTTGGAAATGTCTCGCACATGCTCATCTAATAAAAAAGGCTAGATTGTTCTACAGTACAAATCAAAGCACATGTATACTGAACAATTCACACAAAGAGACATTCGGATAAGCGTATTGTGTACATGACCTTGCACCATTTTTTCGCCCCCAACATTGATAAGGGACAGATAAGCCTAATTGGCTTTCAGCGCAGTTTCTACACACTGACGGGATCATGTTACACGTGACTACTGTGTGAAATCTCGAGTTGGAACACTAGATTTTAAAACTCTTTCTCGGCGAAGAAAATGATTGTCACCGGAAGCTCTTAACAGCTTATTAAAATCCATTGGCCAGTGGCCTTTTGTCACGACATACCAAAAACTTCCCGTCGTAAAATGTTTGAAATATAACAAAGAAATGAAATTATACTTTGGTTTATATATTGATCACATTCCTTAAACTTTTTTGATCTGAATAAGTGTTGTTTACCGGGGGGGGGGGGGTTATTTGAAAAGCAAAGCACACTAGAACTTAAGTTCAGTTTGAAAATTGCACAAATGTGTGGATACGATTTTGTCCGAATAATTATTTGAAAAAGATGAAATAACTCCCTGGCTGACGACAATACAAACCGCTACCGAATGTTTACACTTCTATGCACCGATGCGATACATTTTCCCGCCAATTTTGGATGGGTTTTTGAGATTTTAATACAAAATACACACATGAGAGGGGTTTTAAATTGAAAACCCTTTTGACTTTTAAACTTCCGACTTTTAACCATGTCGTATTCTGAAATCGGACTAATCATTCCTTCAAAACAACATTGCAATTAGCTGTAATTTCGATGTTTAGGCATCAAAACCGTTTTGTTCATCTGTCAAGGAAAACACTTGCAATATTTCACCCCGTGGTAAACCGATTTCCAAAAATGATTTTTAACAGAATAAATATGAGTGACCTGTCACGCAAAAAGGGACCATCTTGGATTTCCGTAAATATTTAGAAAAAAGATTGGATCCAGCATAGGTTAACCAGAAGGCATTAAACGGATATATTTACTTAATAAGGTAGGACAATCAATCTAGATTCAGGAATGTCGTTATTTACGAAAGGTTTCGACCCTGGTCAGTCTGCGCCTTGTTCTAAAGACTCCTGGCTACAGGGATAAGTTTTAAGATAATTAAGCTTAATCTTAACGATTCAAAACAAAAGATCAAGATCAGCAAGTGTTTTCACATTGACTGAATCGAGTCTTTAATCGGCGCCATTGGGGTCACGGAATGACTATAACATTAAGGGTACATGATTGAATAAGGATCACGGGGTCTTTTGAAAAAGGGGTCACTATGTCAGCTTCCGTTTAATTCAAAAGAAAATTACCTCTGTGTTTTTTCACCGTCTAGCTGTGTTTTGTGTAGTTTGTTTATTGTAAGGAGACCACGTGAAACATGTGGTCGGGACCCTGTTTGTTCCCTAGGGGCCTGATGTTTGGATTCTACACGAGTTATAAAGATAAAATGTGTAGATGTTTAACTCTTGATAAAATGCAGATTTGCAAAACAATAACATAGTTTTAATGCAATGATTTTCAAGTACTCTCTCAAGTAAATAATTTCATTCCCTTTTTCGTTTTAAATTAAGTTCTAAATACTCTTCTAGCAAATAAGGGATAAAGAAATGCTCATGTAATGGACATGTACAAAGAAGAGAAATATATTTAAACTAGTTTTTAATCCCTTATCGATATAATTCAGCATTATTTTCCAAATGCCACTCGTGAGGGGATGTTTGGAACACGAAGAAGTCTTTAAGGTAGTGGACCCATGATAGTTCCACAATGTTTCAGAAGTTATGAACTTAAACAGTGTTAACCGAGGTTTCCTAATGATTTTCATTAGGAAACCTCGGTTAACATTGTAAAAAAACATTTTGTCCGAAACTTAAAGAAAAGTTGGGCTGACCTTCGTCCCAACCACTCTCCCTATTCCCCAATCCCTTCCTCGTAATTGCCTGTGAACCAATGTTGAATAATTTTAATCACATGCGCCAACTTCAAGACTAATAACTGATTTCACATGTTCACGAAATGTACTTAATCATTTTATGACGTCAGCTTGCGAGTTAAGAATTCTGACCAGATTTTCGATTAATAACGGGTAAATGTTTCTTTGTCGATTAATTGGAAAAAAGTGATAACAGGTTTTTATTAGTATAAATCAGCATACAGCTGTCCGTCTCTGTTCTATTTATAACTTCAAAGGCAAATGTCGGCATAGAACACACCTTTCTAAGGGTTATATAACGACCTCTTTACATGTAATTTTCTAATTCTAAAGGGAGGCTATTATCTTTTTAACCCCGGAGCCACTGTTTTGTACGTTCAAATGCTCAAATGTCATTTTACAGCATAAAGACATGATTGACTTTTCATTTCTTTTTTAACTCCTGATCACTCCAGGGCGAACATGGGCACACGGGACTTCTTAGGATAAGACTTTCGGGCATTTCGGACTTTCGCTTATTTCCAGATGAACACGTTTGCGGTACTTTTATGAAAAGGTACCTCGCTTTGCACGTGTGCTTACGCGCTATACCGTGCACCATTTTAAACGTTCACAAATGTTTCCGCATTATGAACGTAATGCAGTAAATAATAGATATCCGCTTCATTCAAAACTTCGTCAGATGTAAAAGTAGTAACCAAAAGCATTCTTACTCAATAATGGGATTATGGGGATTTTAGAAGCTGCCATTTGTTACTAAAATCGGGGTTTTGGAATTCAAGGGATTGCTTTGCACTTCTTTTTGGAAATCCACGGTTCGGGTTAGATGTCTGTCTTGCTTGCTGGCTGTCTGAATTGGTGAGAAGTACTTTTTTGATATATGAAGGACCGTTAGATAGATGGGTATAGCATATAGAAGTATGAAACGTATAGGTAGTAGAGAGAATTTATAGACAGACAAACAAAAAAGAAAACGATAATAAAAAAGGTTAAGACGAAAGTGAAAGATGAAATAACACAGAATCTTAAGATGTTTTTATATTATTGATCCTACATAATACAATGCTTTGCTTGCCAAAACAAAATTGTTTTGTTTTGAAAATAGAGTCAGAAAAATTCCGCGAAATCCTCTGATGTTTTAGCTGCCAATCAACAGTTTTTTTTATCTTCGGAGTTTATCTACTGGAAACCAGCTTATATTAGATTATTGCATGTCGATGGTTCCCCGTAGATAACAACTACAACTATACTGATATCCATATCATCTAATTAATGTCTTGTTAGGCATGGTGGCGCATCTTTTCCCGCCAAATTTATTTTTCTGCTTTTCCCCATTTATCCTTTCATATCTGTATGGATACTCCAAGTCAAGAAACAAAATATAGAATTTGAGGGTATATTTTAATGTTAAGGTAATATTCAATTGTTAACTATAGCATAGTTTACACTTCCCGAATGTAACCAATGCTCTAATACTAAATATTGCCAAAGCTTAAACAGAACAAGTTAACCCTGAAATAACATAAGTGCTGCAGGGCTAAAGTAGCGTTCAATTTGTAAGAATTTGCGAAATTTGCCAGATTCATGTAAGAAATTATGATGGTTGACGGCGTCATTCATAGCACTCAAATGCCTTACCCGTGGAGAATGTTGAGGCCACCAAGATGAAAGCGTCCAGAAAAAACCTGCCAAACATGCTCAATCTGAGCGTACATCATGTTCTCACATTGATTTGGTCTATCATATCCTAGTTAGTGTCAGGTATAATTACGTTTATTGGAATCAGGTAAAACAAACTCAGTGTTTACATGAATTCCCCCAGGGTCACTACTTTGTACCCGCATTCTCCGCTCTTTGTTTTGTATTGAAACTAAACGACGAGATAAGTCAAAGGAAAAAATCCTTTAGGCAAAAAAGGCAAAGTAAGGTATTTTTTAAGAATCAGTAAAGAAACAAGTAAAAAAAGGTAGAGTGAAACGCATTTTTCTACCACATATCACAGCTTTTTTCTTTTCTATGTACTATTAAGGAAGAGATATAAGATAGAAAACAGCAACAAGAAAAATCGCCGAAGGTTGGACCTCGGAAAATTTCATTTAATTTAAGACCCATTTGAATCGCTAGCGAAAACATATCATGTGTTTATTTCATCATTTAATCAGTGTCAAGTTCTTAATTGTAGAACGAAGCAACCTAGCGTTACATCTCACGTTATGACTTGCGTTTCGTTAAAAGCCCCAAACGAAACAGTTGAAATGATCTGATTATATGATATTAAATAAAGAAACAATTAAAGACTTCATGAAAATGATAGGAAAAGTTCGACACGATGTTAATCGGTAGGGGTTGTATATATAACCTGCCTATAGATACAAAGTTAGAAGATAGGTGTTAGTGGGGGACCTTGTTAGAATGAGCTTAATCAATTTAGATAAGCATCATATATCGTTAGGCTTCATTCCCTCTAAAATACCTGGAAAATTGTTATAGAGGAATATTTACTGGTAGACTTCTGTATATAGAAAAGGGACGTTGAGAAAATAGCGAGCAGAATGCTGTAAGAAAGAGGAGATAAACACTTTTAAAGATACAGTTAATGACATCGCGAATTTGACATTTACCTAAACCAAACCCACTTTTAAACGGTTCAGTCCATTCATTCATTCCAAACTCTCAAACAAAACATTCAAAAAACGCTCCAAAATCACTTTAAATTATAAGATCAATAACAACATTTCAAAATAAAAAATGTTAGAAAAAAATCCACGATTTCACTGGTACTTTTAAAGTGTAGCGTCTTATCTGTTCCTAAAGAGAAAGTATGTTCTTTATAGAACTTGTATGCACATTTAGTTAAAGTGGGGTAATAAATATCGCTTATTTTGTTTATCTTGAACAAAATTACTGACATTGGATTACCTCCCCTTATTTCACCCAAAATTCGCATTACACACTCATTCAATTTCATTGCAATGGAGGGATTTAAGAAAAGAAAAACAAAACTGTAAAATTTAGTTTTTCGTCATGACATATACCTTTTTAGAGAAGTGAGAAAAACTTCGGTCCAGTGAACGGCTGTCGGAAAAAAAATCGTATTTAAGAATCAAAATTGTACAGAATTATGGCATGTCCTGGAACTAATGGTCTATGCGGAATCCAAGAGGGTTGGGGAAAAAGGAAGAGGACCAATCTATGAGTAAATCATTCCTACACTTGTATTAATGAGTTGGCATGTCTTATCTAAACATTGAATAATTAGATGTCGAGATTCATCCACTGTTCTTGGAAACTGGGCTGATCAACATACTGGTCAACTTATTCGAGTGGTAATAGCAATAAAGAGATTTTTGAAAATAAATTTTAGGATAATTGTCTCTTTTAGATTTAATAACACAAATTTCAATGAATATTCATTTTTCATGTCATATTTGTCCATATTCGCCGCAATCGTGTTTTGGGTACATTATTCATTATCAACAGGATAGCAATTCGGCTTAAAATAGACTTCAGAATGTTATGAATATGCAATACAGAGTACAGATAAGAGGGGGCAACGCCAGTCTAAACTCTTTATTTCTCAATGAAACTCCTTGCTGTGGGTACTCATTTAAATCGTATCAACGTGGCTTTTGTGCTAAAATTATTGAAAAGAACCGACCTAAAATCCAAAATATCCCATCTTTCTGTAGCTTTGTAACCCTTTTATAAAATACATATTCTTTAAAAACGTTCTGCTCTTCGCATTAAGAATTAAACAAGAACTTCTGTCAATGCAACAAAAGGATATGTGTACCATCAGCTTAAATCATTATCTATGATGTATGGTCAGTTTGCGTTTTATACATAACCAATATGGCGTCCGTCTTAGTTCTCCATGATGAATGTGGTCCATTAATGATTTGTCCGCTCACAGTTCCATCACCTTTATTGTATTACCAAAGGAAAATCAATTCATTGTTAGGAAAAAATAAAAGCTTCGATATTTCACTCTTGTCATTATCTCTTACGGGAAAATGCTGAGTAATTAATTATTCATCGATAATTAATAACCATTTGGCGTATAGGTCTGAGAGATTGCGTATTTGTTTACATTGTGGGCCATTAACAATATTGGTTTTATAGGCTGATATATGATTCCCTACTTCACCTGATTGTAGACAAATTGAGGACAAACACAATCCACCTGCAGATGTTAGGTCAATCATTTCAGGAATAGATCTAGGGTCCACGATAGAGACAGAACAACAACAGCAGCAACAACAACAACAAAACGTAATGCGTGTTTCATACTTGGAAAGAATCAGTTCAAGCAAAGTTTCGTACTAGGTTGGCGTAAGGTCGTCTTTCAAATGAATATTCATAAATGATGCCCACTGAATAGTTGATAACAACGAACTCCGATTTGTATATCAAAAATAAATATCCCCGCCTTGCTAAGCACACTTATTTTATTTTTCCATGAATTACCTCGTTTTTAGCTCCACTGAAAGCCACTGGGGCTATTGTCATGGCGTTGTGTCCGTCGTGCGTCCGTCCGTCCGTCCGTCCGTGCGTGCGTCCGGTCGTAAACTTTTCTTTAAAAATCTTCTCCTCAGAAACTACTGGATGGATTTCAACCAAACTTCACAGGAATGATCCTTAGGTGACCCTCTTTCAAAGTTGTTCAAGAAATTTTGATCCAATGAAAAACATGGATAAAATGGGCGTGGCTAATTTCCAAATATGGTAAAAAGTGAGTTTTCTCAGATTCTAATCAATGGATACCAACTAAATTTTACATGAATGATCCTTGGGTGACCCTTTATCAGTCTACAAAAAATCATTGTAATCGGATGGAAAATATGCATTTTATGGGCAGAGGTCATTTCTCTATAAGTTATATAGTGGAACTTTGAAAATCAATTTCTCAGAATCTAAGTGATGGATATCAACCAAATTTCAATGGAATGATTCTTGGGTGACCCTTTATCAGTCTACAAAAAATTATTGTGATTGGATGGAAAATATGCATTTTATGGGCGGAGGTCATTTCTCTATATGTTATATAGTGGAAACTTTGAAAATCATTTTCTCAGAATGTAACTGATGGATATCAACCAAATTCCACTGGAATGATCCTTGAGTGACCTTTTATCAGTCTACAAAAAAACATTGTAATCGGATGAAAAATATAGATTTTATGGGCGGAGGTCATTTCTCTCTATATATTATATATAGTGGAAACTTTGGAAATCATTTACTCAGAATCTAAATGATTGATATCAACCAAATTTCACTGGAATGATCATTGAGTGACCCTTTATCAGTCTACAAAAAATCATTTTGATCAGATGAAAAATATGCATTTTATGGGCAGAGGTCATTTCTCTATATATTATATAGTGGAATATTTGCAAATCATTTTCTCATAATCTAAGTTTTGGATATCAACCAAATTTCACTGGTATCATCCTTGAGTGACCCTTTGTCAGTGTACCAAAAATTATTTTGATTGGATGAAAAATATGCATTTTATGGATTGAGGTCATTCCTCAATATGATAAATAGTGGAAACTGTGAAAATCATTTTCTCAGAATGTAACCGATGGATATCAATCAAACTTTTTATGCCCCCGATAGGGAGGCATCATAAATTTGACTTGTCCGTCCGTCCGTCTGTCCGTCTGTCCGTCCGTCTGTCATTCCGTCCAAAAAACTTTAACATTGGCCATAACTTCCTTATTACTTAACATATTCGCATCATACTTTACCACAACATTCCTTGGTACATTACCTTTCTGTAGGCACATACTTTGGTGACCTTGACCCCTGGATGACCTTGACCTTCAACATAGAGTGGCCATAATTTAAAATCAAAGCGGTGTCGGGGGCATTGTCATCTTACAGTGACAGCTCTTGTTTGGTATGACCTTTGGGTGACCAGTTATCATGCAGCCAAAAATTATTTTGATATGATGAAAAATTTGTCTTTTAAGAGCGGAGGTCATTTCTCTATCTGTTATATAGTTGAAACTTTGAAAATCATTTTCAACATCAGTAGAACCCCAAATATCTAAAATTCTAGTCAAAAAACTATTTGCTTTTACCAGAATTTCAAGCCTGTGGAGCGACTCAAGCCATTCATGGCTTTCTAGTTTGTTATATATGTTTTTGATGAACCCATGTGGAAACCATATACGCATTATAATTGTTCAGAATGACATGTGTTGTCAAGGTATCAAATCCCTACAAATTCGAGTTTCACGTCAATTTGATAATAAATTATTAATTTTAACAACAAAACGAGTGATTGGGTTCACTTATCACAACTGTAAAATAGACAAAAAAAGCCGTCATTAAATTTTTATGGATTTTCACATTTTGATTTTATCGGCGAAAACCCATGACAATAACTCCACTGAAGCGAATAGATACGACAGAAGACGAGTTTCAAAATTTATGTTTCTGAAGGGGTTTCAGTCCCTAAGGGGATAAAAGGAATTGTAATTGATGTAAATTAAAGCCCAGAAAAATAGGTGGTACATTCGACGAAATTGAATGTAGATTTATCATTTTTTTAACACTTTCCTGTTTTACAAAATTTTGGACCTGTCCAAATTCAAAAGTTTTGCAGACGAAAATTTAAAGCGGATTTAATTTGAAAAATAACCCTTCTGTAGAGTAGAAAATAGTGTGGAAAAAGAAGAAATTGCTTGTCGGAAGCAATTTCTTCTTTTTTTTCACAATGTTTTCTCAATCATAAAATCACAGGCACGTAAAAAGCAGGGATTAAACAGCAAAGGGTTACATTAAAATAAGTACCGTATATTTAAGTTGATATTGTCACCCAAAATGTCAGCTCTCAATTCTGCTTTAAACAATCCCTTAAATTACAGAAGACGATATTTGATTGCGCTTTTAGCTAAATTCGTATTCAATATCAATTTAAATTTAAGAAATAGTTATCTCTACCGAACAATGAAATAGTTTATTTTAGAAAAGAGGTAAGCGTCGACAACTAGCGAGTAGAAATTCGGAAGTTAAGCGCGTTTAATTTGAAGTGAATTTAAATCGTTTAAAATCCATTCATGTCCTTTAAGGGGTCTAATTGTCAGGGATGTTACAAAAATAGTTTGAACCCGGGTTGAATCTGACGCTTTGAATTGATCACACAATTATAGTCAACATCTTTTAACTTGGGTCGAACAAAGAACAGAGAAAACACACATCGAACTGTGTTAACCCTAGCCTCCATATGTATCTAAAGAAAAAGAAAATATGTTAACGTGCAAAATTGGAAACAAGCTGTAAGAGAAAACCTTTATTAAGTGAACGCCAAGTTCAGAAGTAGGAAATAAAGAGTTCCTCGGAAATTCTTAGAAAATCGTCAGTTTGTGATTAAAACCAGATTTAATACCAAAATATGATAACTAGATCGCTAACAGACAAATGACATATGTCTATGAGGACTTGACAAAATTATGAGTACATTGAATTGATGAATATCTATTTAAACAGTTTATGACAAAATTGTATAGAATATCTATAGTTGCGATGCTTTTGATCGTTCAATGACTATTTGCATCTTATCAATCAATAATCACCAGACAAATGGTTTCTTGTTACGGTCTCAAAACGCTTGTCCGTACCTTTAGGGGTCGAGGAATATCTGGGACGAATGCATGCCAGCTGTTACCCCGCTTCTGTTCGGGAAATACAGGCTTGTACATCTGTCTAAATTATGGCGGGGGGAAACCTTTAACATGCTGGTTTTCCCTTTTAACCAATAAAGATATGATTGGGGTTAATTTTATTTCATTGAGGTATGAAACTAGAAACTTTAATACTCACACTGAAGCATGAATGCGATTCTCGTATTCATAAAGCGTGATAAGATGTTTATGATAGGGGTTGTCAGGTATAAGAAATTTGCTTTTCTCCCGCTTATTTTATTCTTAGAAAGAATTTTTATAGTGAAACACAACATAAGTTTAAGTTTAAAAAAAGGATGACGCGTCTGTTAATACGAAAGAATATGTTCTGTAACTCTCTGTGCCTTTAAATGCATCGCAATTACTACCTCTTTTGCAATTTTACAAATCTAACTGAACTACTATCCTGTTAAATCTAAAATTTCAATATTTCTGTTTCATACTTTTTTTGGACATGTCAGTCAGTGAAGTTGAAAGGTTTCCTTCAATATTTAAGATGAAAAGGAAGCAGGGTAGGCTAAGATCAGACTACAGTCGATATTGCTCGAGCAACCACGTGTATTAAGCGACCAATTTTATCAAGCGACCACCATAAAAAGTCCATAACAATATGCAAAATCTCTGAAAAAGAGGACATTGTTAACGAAAAACTGGTTATTATTGAATCTTATGTTGTTCGAGCCCATTTGAATCGTCTCAATAAGACGATTCTAATGGGTTCAAACATCATAGAATTCATTATGACTTGACCGACAATATTTAAATGCCATCAAAATGAACTGTCACATTTATCATGATATTGTATAAAGCGACCACTTCCACAAACGACCGCTTTTTGATGGTCCCCTAAGAGGTCGCTTAATACAAGTTTTACTGTACTTTTCTGTGCAGGCTGACCGTAGTCTATACTGTCTGCCAAAGCTTTGTGTTCAATAGGGAAATGCTGTAAGTAAGAGACGGGTAAAGAAAAACATAGTAGTACCAAAAATCTGTGTTCAAAAGTTTAAAGGTCGATCTAAAAGAAGAAATATTCTTAGAAAGATTTAGAATTTTTTCTCTGATCGACTTGGCAGCCACTTTCCCCTCTTGCTGGAATTTACGTTGTTTTAATTTAGAGGGATGTTTTCATTATTCACCAAGCAGGTCGCCATGGTAACCGTTTCGCTTTTAATTGATTCTGCCAAGCTGTCTGCAAATTGATGAAAACTAAACATTTGTTGAAATATTTAAAAAATTGCTTCTCAATGATTTCGTTAAAATGGATTAAACACACAGGGGAATTGAAATGTGTAAATGGGCCCGAAAAAACTTTGGAATTCGAATGAAATGTCAAAAATCCACCAGAAAAAAAGCTTTAAATTCAAATTGATTTAATTTTTTTAAGGGGAGAGAGGAAATATAATATAGATTTTGTTGCACCATTCAAACGGATTTTTTTCCAGTGTGACCAGGATCATCGAGTTTCCAACTATGTTTCCTTATGTATGCCGTCAAAAGATCGTAACTATTGCTGCTGCATTGAAGAATATTTAGTCGCCAAATGGAGATGATAGTTTCTATTTAACAAAATTTGTGTCTTCAATGTCATGATAAAAGGGTCACAAAGTGGCCAAAAATTATTTCAATACTCACAATTCAATTCGTTCACCTGTTTCGCTAATATATAGTTTATAGTTTTTTCGCTTTCAATATAACATATAACTGTCGATATAGCTCTGTAGGTATAAACTCTGTCGCTATAACTCTGTTGATATAACTCACTTGATATAACTCTGTCGATATAACTGTTGAAATAACTCTGTCGGTAAAACACTGGCTGTAAAACTCTGTCGATATAACTGTTGGTATACCCTGTCGGTATAACTCTGTTGAAATAACTGCTGATATAACTCTCTCGACATAATTCTGTCGATTCTTTCATTTCGTGTCAGAAAACATAAAAGCTTTTGTCGCGTCCCTTGTTACAATGAAAATGCAAGGTAATGTCTTGGTTTATTATCTGAAAGTCTTTTTGATGTATTCAATTATGGTGTTTCAATCTGTATAACTTTAAAATAACTTGGCGCATACGGTCCTTAGAAACAATGGTGTCAAAACACTTGTAAATAGGTGGAAACTTTCATAACTAGACACCATTTTCTAAATGTAAATCGCGCATTGTTATCATGTTGTCTTTTGCATCGATAGATTCAACTGCCCTTTTTTTCAAAAAAAAAAAAAAAAAAAAAAACGTACATGTATTTGTTATCGGGTTTGCAATATTCTTTCGCTGAACAACGTTACTCATAATTTATGCATTTCTTACAGAATTTTTTCTTGTCAAGTACTTCCGTTTCTGTGTACTTTACCCCAAATCAATTTTTTCGTGACAGTTTAGAATTGATATTAGTGGATATATACATTAACACCGATTCGCTGAATGGATGGGGAAATACTGGCATTTATGAATATTTGATAAAGTTTTGTGTGGATTCCACGTTTAAGTGAATCTCATGGGACGCCGTCTATTGAAATATTCCACGAGTCATCGGTTAGTTTCTGCCTTCAAGCTAGGTGCCTTGATTTGACTTGATCAAATAGTAATGGCGACTGTCGACGCCAGATAAAACCTCGCTTTGGCTGTCAATATGTATCTTTACCCAAATAAAAATAACCTAAGTAATGCATTAAAGAGATATGTTTCGACAGTAAGCACACTGTGCGCCCCCCCTTTTCTTGACATTGACGATCTTTTTCGCACTACAATCGCAAAGATTGTACTTTGACATATAACGGGATACATATAGATGGCTAGTCGTGATATAGTTGTAACTGCCTATAAACATATAGGCAGTTTTTACAGCTGTTTCACGCTCAACCATCGATTTACTGAGATTTCCTCATACAAGTATATCTAGACAAGAGACTATCATTTGTGTCCGGCTGCACAATATCGTCTTTGAATACTCCTAGTTGGTAATCACTGTCGGACAGTGTCCATTACTTAAATTGGTCTGGACTGGCCCTTGTCCATCAACCCATAATGACCAATGATTTGTGATCAAATAGATATCGATCTGCTCTAGTCGTGTTGTCATTCACATAACCAGCTTTGTGGTTGGTCAGGAATTCTGTAAAGAGCTCATTCATTGGTTGGTACTATTGTCCAGACCAATCAAAGAGCTCGTTATAAAATAACGTTCATCCTTGGTGGTAATATCGACCTCATCTCGTCTAATTACAACTATTGTTCATGGACCGTAAATAAGGTTTTAAAGATTCTGAGATTTTGCCAGATTGTTTTGGTCTCGTGTGCCAAAACCTCTATAAATAGGAAATGTTATAGAGAATTACTCTACATCCTTTTTTTTAGTATGTGAAATAGTATCCTCCTACTAATTTCAGCGAAATACTAGTAACGGGTCGACAAATTGAAATGTATGAACCGACTGCGCGCATTACTAATTTGAAATTATTGTTGTTGTTTTTAATATCAAAAGGTTATTCTTTACTTTTCGGAATTTTATTTCTCATTGATACCCATCACATTTAATTTGTTTTGAACGATGATCAAATGTACCTCCAAATATAAGTTTGATTGGAAAGGGAATCGAACACGGCCTAGAATACTAGGCTTCTAATCATTATATTTTTTACTTTTTTTTTCTTCAATGTGTACACAACAAACATACGAACGAGGGAAGATCGATAGAATTCAATTTGTTTTAGGTAAGGTATAATTTCTAGTCTTGAAAAAGGTAAAATATTTCGAAATGCAGTTCAACACAGTACGTTTAGAAAACAATATTTTTTTTAACGTACAACCACAAACAACTTCCATTTCTCCAAAATTATCTATCCGTTATTATACATTTTAATAGAATCTGCGACAGACAGCCTTGTTTAGAGTACAAAAGGATGTATCCAAGAATCCATTACTAGAAATCAATATAGTGCATTTCTATTTCATATTTAATGGAGTTTTATGTCATATCACAAATATTGACTGGCTATCAGACAAACACTTTTATGCATTAATCATCCAACGTACATACATTATAAAGTAAGATAGGAAAAACTAAGAAATGTTAATTTGATTTTGGACACGCCAAGAGTCAAGGATATTTAAAACATAGAGTTTGAAAGTGAAAAAAAAAAGTTTCATTTTCAAACCCTTTGTTGATGATATTAATTTGTTGTTATGTGTAAATCTTAATATTTCTCACGTATCGTCTACATTCGTACGTTTCGTCTCTGCATGCTCGCTACTTCACAGTATATATATCTAATAAAGTTCACATTAGTTCTTACAATACCTAATTCAACAAAGAGACCCTTCTAGTTTAAAGAATAATTGATTACCTCCCTTTAATAAAATATGCAAACAAACTCCTGTTTGGAAGTTAAGAAAGACCCTCTTGTTCCATCAATCAAGGTTCTAGTAGCGCTTTATTGGCGATGTAATTTAGAAAGCGTTCAGATGAACCATAAAATTGAGCGTTAAGTTCTGGTAACGATGAGCACGCGTTTGTTATTTTCTGTCAATTACTTCGAATGTCTGGTAACTTCTGGATTTTAGACTCGACTCAAGGGCAGGGTTAGAGAATTTAAATTTGGTGACTGATTTCTCTATTAGATTTCATGACCTTTCAGACGAATCCTTTGTCGTGGGTGTTCACTGGAATCGTCTCGCCCAGACGGTTTCAATGAGTACTCACAACATAGGGTTTGGAGAAGAAATAACATATTTAGATTGTCACTCTAAGAAGAGAATGGTCGGGAGACTACTTCTTTTCTGAGCAAGAATACAATTTTACTTTACAAACATCATGTGATTACAAGTTTCATGTAATGTCTTAGATATTTAACACCATTTCAAAAGCGAAAAGAGGGTTCTATATATATAAAAAAGCCTTAAAATCATCATTTCCATAGAAACTTTAATAATGGTGTATTAAGTATTTATTAATTTTCTACGCCATTGCTTCATGTGGTTAATTCGCTTAGATCGTGCAAGAATTTAGATTTTGAAGGATTGTATTGATTCATACAGCAACTAAAGCTCAAGCGATCACAAAAGCAGCATTATATAACTGATATTACATCTCAAACTTAATTGGCTCGACTAAAATTCCATAAAAAGCCTTATTCAACATTGGTTCCATTTCCAGAATTCAATATTCACTCATGATTATTTGAATAGCGTTGGTGTAACTATTGATTGAATATTAAACAAAGATTGATAGCTCTTTTTCCTTTATCTCAAAGAAAAACTTTTTCCTCAAACGTGTGGAATAAAGAAATGATAGTCTTCTGACTCGACGTAACAACAAATTATCTTAAATCTCATTGGTCGCCTACCGACTAACATCGCGTGTTTGACGTCATACGGTAGATTGAGATCGCGCGATACGATTGATCATGTATAATTGATTGAAAACTCTTCACCTTCAAAAAGGGAGCTGATTAAATATTAAGGTGGTTTTCCAATTAAAGGAAATGATGAAGTGGAACTTTGTTTCCTTTTATTCTCCTATATTGTCCGACTAACAACATCCTTTGTAAATAGAGAGTGGTAGCCACGATCGCAAGTTTACGGTGACAAAACGTTCGCAAACGATTAACAATGGTCACAAGCTTTGCACGTACCTAACATGTAAGTGCATAGCAGGTTATAATTGATTATATGTTTTAGGAACGCTTGCATCGCGAACACAACGTGTACTTATTTTTTTCTCTTCTATACTTTATGACGTGGGTTTGTTTGATAACTTATCAAGTTTTGTAAAACGGACCGCCAAAATTGAAAATTGTTTCGCTTATCAGGAAATCAAAACGAATTCTGAGTCTGCCATTATATTTAACTACAACAATCGAACTCGTATTGATTTCAATGTTCAAACCCATTATTTCTGATAATGTACCAGTATTTGTTCTGTTAATCATATTTCATTGTTTTATCGATCGTCTCAACGGGTAAAAAAAGTGACCCGTCTCGCAAAAATCAAACATCTCGATATTACGACAACGAAAACGGGCCATTTCGGAATTACGCAAACAAAAACGAACCATATCGGAATTGCGAAAAGCATCGAATCTGGTGAGACTGCGCGACGTGCGCAGTCTGACCAGGATCCGAGCTTATCGGTTTTTGATAATTTACTGAATCCTGAATAAAGATTCTACCCTTCTGTATAATTCATTGTAGTTTTTATATGCGCCATCTGGTTGATCTCTGCTTGACTCTATCTCTTTTTCAAATGTTTATCTTATTATGTGCCCAGATATTACATTTACGCATGACTCATCACATATTTAAAGCATTTTTGTTTATGAAAATAAATGAAAAATAAAACTACACCGTGCGTTTCGAAAAGTAGTTCGGTTTTAATCAGATAAATGGTCACCGCACTATCGTGGGATTTCGTGCCTATTTAGATAAAAAGCTTTATGAGAACTTATTCTAATTTTTAATCTAATGGTAATAATAAGGCCCGTCAGCTATTTGTCATTTACTAAATTGAATAACTTTATGTTGCTGCTATAGAATGCCAAATACCATGAATTCAAAGGTTGCTTGAGAGGTTATAGAACGACATGCAAGTCGTTTTACTAGAAACCGAGAAGAGTTTGAAAAATACACCGTTTTAAATTTGTTACTTGAACTAAACCAGCACGGCGAATACCGAAGGAGTCTGAAATGCTTGAGTAATTTTCCGTGTATCAATTATATTTCCTTTGACTTGAAGACAAAAAGCATTATTCCAAAGATCAATATCGAATTTCCGCCATCTTTAAAAGGAATGCACGCATGAGCGCGCGTGACACCCAAACGCTTTTTACTGGAAAAGATAAGCCTGTACAATACCCCGATTCATCAACACCTTTTTACAGCCATGAACATCCAGTATCAAGAAGAAATTAGTCCGATAGTGATCGAAGGTTTACCAATTTGTGGAAAGAATTACATGTAGAGTAAATGAAGTATGAACTAAGACAATCTGACTAGGGGTTTTAAAGTTTAACGTTACCATAACACGCGAATTCTATATTGTTTGAGTTAAAATCGATCTCTGCAGTGGACAAAAAATAGAGATTAATTTGAAAGCCCGTGAGATGATAATGATAATTTGAAAGCCCGTGAGATGATAATGATAATTTGAAAGCCCGTGAGATGATAATGATAATTTGAAAGCCCATGAGATGATAATGATAATAACTTAACACGCGCAAATCGGGATTTCGACCCTCCATGGCACAAGGTGAATTTCAATTTCAAATTCAAATCCCCCTCCTCTAACAGTTCCGGCCATAAGGGAGTTTTAATACTGATAAAGGTTGATATAGTATTACATTCTATTTGATGTTTTCAGGTGGGGATCGATCTGCCTGTATTGATTAGAAATATCTTTGTTCTCGCTCTAATGACAAAACATATGATTCACTTGATTAAAACTACACTTAATGGCTACAGCATTGGCGCATTTTATTTGATAAAAGCTCCTTTATATATTTAAAATTATTTTACATTTTAACCTGATTTTTCTTTTGAAATATTGATAAATATATGTTCACAATTATATGTCCTTTTTGATTCATTTTTGGTCAATACTATTAGCACCGACAGAATGAATAAAATTACTTATTATGCAGTACATTTGGATATACACTTGGTAATATGCGAACAATTATTCATTATTTCAGACCACCAGTTTTCTTTTAGAACACAGAGCATTTTTTTTCAATGTTACAAGTGCGTTCACATTTGAATCTAGTTTTGCGCTTCAGAATTATCAAAAACAGCAACGACAAAATTTAAATAGCTCAGTTAAAATATTCAGAGAATGTAACACCATTCTTCAAAGGTATCATTAAGTCAAATTCAGAAATCATCAATTAAAGCAATATATAAGTTAGAAATTTCGAGTAAGAAAGGTTTTCCACGTGCAAGAAATAATACTTAGTAGCATCAAAGAAAGGTTTCCACTTTCGTTGAGGGTGAACATACATGAAAATGATGAAGTGGAGTTTTTGTTAAGCCAGGCAACTGGTATTCTACTAATAAAATTAACATACCGGCTTTTAACGAAACGTGCACTTGGCAAACATTCATGTACGTGTCTTGAAGAGGGGGCGTTGCAGAAGAAAATGGGACAAAATGAAAGACACGAGATATACAGAAAGGGAGCTGGATTTCAAAATAAAAAAAAACCCGTCATCAAAACTTATGTTGTGGGTTCTAATTGGAATCGTCTCATCGAGACGATTCCAATTAGTACACACAAACAAGGGCTTTGGTGAAACATGGCAAAGGAGACTTGTATGCTATAGAGTGGACTGGCAGCAGGAAATGGGGCCGTCTTCAGACAAATCAACAGACTTCTGATCTGCTAACAAAATATATGTCTAATTGATTTGAATACATAAAAAAGCAAGTTGAAACAATGGAATAACTCCAAACATTAAGACGATTTGATGAATACAGATTTATACGCATCTTAGTAAATCGCAAAATGCTGCAGTTTCCTTTTTTTAAAAGAATTCTCTAAAATTCAATAAAAGTAACAATTATTTATCGCGAAAGATACCTTTTGAAAATACATGTTTTGATAAAGACTTGTGAAGAAATGATAATTGAATCAATCGATTTCTTCTTTTCCTAATACAGAACGTATCTCTTCTATGATATCTTTAATGGGTTCAGGCTAAATTGGCCTTCCTTGGACTGTCAATAGACTAAGAATAGGGACGCCAGTCTAAGAGAAATGTTTTGTTCACTTTTACCGTATTAGTTCATTACTGTCTTCGAATGTTAGTAGAATTTATGTCACAGACTTAGAAATGTCTTAATCGGTTGTCGGACACGACTAGTAACATCACTTTATGTTGTCTTCCACTCTTTACTCGTATAGTTATTAGTTTCTGCCACAATACTTTATCAATATTTCTGTTATTTACGTTGAAAATTGAATTAAAACAGTATAATGAATTACATTTAATAATGTACTAACACAGAATTTCATCTCATTGTTACACTTTTTCCATTTTATAGGATATTTCTATTTCCAACTACGTCAAATACTTACTGTCCTCTGCAAATGCTTTCAATCGAATCCAGTCTAAAAGTGAGTCGTTAAGTTAAGGTTTATTTTGTCTTTTCTGGCTCCGTGCTCCCCACTTGATGTCGTGTTTAATTTCGTTTGCTGGCTCCACGCTCTCTCACTAATGACGTTGCCCTTTTCTTGTTTAAGAAGTGTGCCAACATTCCTTCATGTTTTAATTTCAATTGTGTAAGGTCTGCCAGAAACACGGTGCTTCTCCGAGGTTGCCGCAATTAAACAATTAGAGTTCATATTCATCACCAGGTTCGCGCGAGTACAGTTACAAACATCATGAAATCAACAAGCTGAATGACATTGACATGATTTTGGAACGACATCGAATGAGTGTGTGGAGCGAGTTTTGAGTGAAATTAATGTGAGGTAATCCAATATCGCTAATTTTGTTCAAGATGAACAAAATTTACGATATTCATTACCCCCCTTTAAACCACTATTCATGAAAGTTTAGTAAATAGATTCCCTTTTCTTCAAGAACCAATAATTTATTATAATGTCAATTTTGTCCGTGAAGTCACGGTTTTTCCTAGCTATATTTTTTTTGAATGTACTTGTTGGTCTTATCTATTTAGTGATTTTGGAGCGTTTTTGAATGGTTTTAAATGAGTGTTTGGAATGAATGATTGGAGTGCTGAGTGAGTGTTTTTGAACGGTTCTGATTAGGATGGATGTCAATGGTCACGATGTATCAAACTGTACCTACGCTTTGCCAACGATTGCGTATTTCACTATCTTACACAGATCGCAATGTACATGTAATGATGCAATGTAAAAATAGCTTCAATTAGATTAGAAAGGTAACGCAACGCTGACACAAATTAACAATATGAATATTTCTTTCGTACTTCACACCAAAAATCTAAAACTTTTCGTATGGCCTATTGAGCTCAGTAATATTATGATATTTAAGTAAAGTTTAGTAATCAGAGCTCAGGAGACCCTTCTATTTTTCCTTTTTTATTTTTTTCTTCATGGTATGTAAATTCTCTTTTTCTTTCAAATTTATTGGCGTAGCGAGGAGTTCACCTTAGTTCTTTTTCTTTTCATTTTCAACCATACTATAGAGTCAAAAGCGAGTTTAAGTAAAGTTATCCTTTCTTTTCTCAAGTTTCTAGAATAGTTCTGCAAGCCTCATTTACGGACCTATCTGACCGATAGAATGTCTGATGTTAATTAACCACAAATTCAGTAAAGCTTTCATCTTATTCTGATTAATGCCATCGCGTGTTTATGGTCTAGATAAATAAAATGAATTAGAAAGATGATTAATTTACATGTATGCGCACTTTACCTACATAGAGTTTGTAATTGTCTACATGTTTGGTCGTATGTGGCGTATGATCTTGGTTTAAGCCCCTGAGCAACCATGGTGTATTCATATTCTTAACTCTAGCTGGCCATCCCAGTTACAAAGCTTTAGAATAAGTAGCAATATGTTTAAGAATCTATCCCTCTCAGAAGAAACTCATTGACTACTAAAGCTCAAACAACTTTTATTAAATCATATCATTTTCTTTTTTTTTTTATTTGCCTCTTTAAACTCATTTTAGTTCATATTCTCCCTACCCTTTAATACCAGGCATAGAGTGTTTATTTCTGGTGACCATTTCATTCGAGAACTGTTTATCATTTTACGGGTCTGGGTATGTCTTTAGAATAACACTTACCATAACAAATCAGGTCTGTTATAGTTGTGTGTTATCGTTTGACGATCAAACTATTCTATCTATAGCTTGAAAAAGGCTGTTGATACTTCATTTTGGTCGTCCATCAGAAAACTTAACCCTTTGCTGTTTAATCCCTGCTTTTTAAGTGCCCGTGATTTTATGATTGAGAAAACATTGTTAAAAAAGAAGAAATTGCTTCTGACAAGCAATTTCTTTTTTTTTTTTCACATTATTTTCTATCCTACTGCATGGTTATTTTTCAAATTAAATCCACTTTAAAATTTCGTCTGCAAAACCTTTGAATTTGGACAGGTCCAAAATTTTGTAAAACAGGAAAGCGTTAAAGGATCATAACATGATATAGATGATCTGCTGGAAGTTATTTAAAGACAATCTGATCTTAACCAAGTATGGAATAGATAGAGGATAATCGTTTGTTTCAGTGTAAGATCGATTTATATTTCATTGAGTGAACAACAAAAGCTATATTTTCATGAGTGTTGGAGCCACGAGTGAAAATATAGCTTTTGTTGTTCACGAAATGAAATATTAATCGATCTTACTCGAAAAACAAACGATTATTCTATTTCTTTATTGCAAAAATGAGACAAAATGTGAAATTTCTAGGACATATTTTCGTAAAGCGCGTCATTTTGCGCGTGATTGCTATGCAACCTTCATTGTGACGTCACTTATTTCGCCCCGCATAGATGACGTCAGATAGGACGAAATGCACAAAAGCAGGGTATAAGTTTTTGATCATTTCACTGCTTTTGCGGTGAGATTATCAAGTGATAATCTACCGTTATTTCTCGATAAACCACCGGAATGCATTAAAGAAAATTTTTATAACATGTGCAAAGTTGGTATATGCAATACACACGGAATAGCTGGTGCTTTTCGAAAATATGCTTAAAATATGATGAATAGAAGACTAACCTAATTCAAGGAAATATGATAACAACAGCAAAGATTGATTGATAATGATAAATGATAGATAAAATCACGCACATATTCTGCTACGCATATTTTGGAAGTGTTTCCTAAGAACTAAATATCTGGGCCTCTTTCCAAATTAACAATTAAAAACTGAACTCTCTTCTCTTTTTAATGATTCTGGAAACAAACTCAAGTAAACCCACATGTTTAATAACATCAAACAGTTCACAAACTCTGCTATGGTAACATTTGAAGAAGCCACCCTTTAAAATTTAGAAGATGTTACATCAAAACCAAAGTTAATTCATCTGCTTATTCTTATTTCAGTATATCGTAACAACAACGTAACTATTCTGATTTTGTTTCAGTAAATTTGGCCAGCTTTTGTGACATTTCCGGAAAATGGAAAATGAGACATTTTTTAAACAAGGTTGTAATTCAGAAAGATAAATGATAAATACTCTGTAGTTACGATATTGTGACGCTATGTGAGCCTAAGGTCTGGAAAAGAACAACCTAGCTGGAAGAATGTAAAGTTTACAAAGTTAAAGAGCTTTATAACCGTGAATAATGAGCACCAGATGTATAGAACATTACTTCCTTTATGCCAACACTTCTTGTTTATGATTGAACAAACTTAAAACATTTAAAAACTTGTATTGTTTTTTGTTAACAGTTGATTTAATTGAATATATATATATGAAATTTCGGAAGCACGTGGTGGCAAATCACACATCGTCACGGCCTTGTTAAATCTCAATAAATATACATTAATGAATAATACTAACTGCTGCCTACACGCCCGTGTGAATTTCTGTTTAAAAACTTTCCTAACTAGTTTGTATCTTCCCATTCGCTAAAATCTAAGAGAAAAAAAAACATAGACTTTTTAAGAGTATTAAGCATCTAATCATTAATATCTTAAATTTACTTATGTAAATATCGAGAATACCATCAACAAAGGGAAGGGACAAAAGCCTTTGCACTTTTCTAGAACTATTCTATCCCAATAAACCCTAGTAATAAGGGTACTAATTGGGCTTTTTTCCGAAGTTTGTTATAACATACACAATGTAACTACAATAGTGTATTCCTTATAACCTATAACGCAGATTTAGTACGAATGGTAACGAAGTTTGGATTGTGTTTTTCATTTCCTGGATGATTAACAAAACGCTCACCACTTCTAGAAAATTAACAGAGAAAAATGGCTTTTAACCCTTCAAGAGGCCATGCAAAATTTTGACTTGTATGCACAATGACATTCCATGGCATTCCATAGATCACTTAGGAAGCTAAAATAACAATTGCATTCGATTTTGTACGGATATCTTTTGGGGTATTTTTCTTGGAATTTGTTTATTCGATCATTGTCATTGACAATTTTTGAAGTAGATCCGCTTTTATACTGATTATTTTGGGAAAAATGGCGTTACTATGCTCTGAGGTATAGTTAAGCAGCATTGGCCCTTGAGAACGGTATTACAGGCTTTTGTTAAACCCATTGCAACTTGCATAAAATTGTGTCAGTTTTATCGTAAGGACAAACATCATTATTAAACCATTATAATTCGAATATGTACGTTAAAGCTGTAGCTGTAAACGACATTATGAAATTGACAAGGTGAACATGTTTTTAATTAACTCGGAGCGAGTGGGTGTTTGGAGTGAAAGAATGGAGCGTATAGGGAGTGAATCCGATTTGTTCGGATCAGAGTAAGTGTCAATTTCACGATTTTGGCTAACTGCATCCTTATTTTCTCTCTATTTTGGTTGATTGTTAATAAACATTTCTCTCTTTCTATTTACAGAAGACAGGAAGTTGTTTGTGGGCATGCTCAATAAACAACAGACAGAAGACGACATCCGGGGACTTTTTACTCCTTTTGGAGCGGTTGAAGAACTCACAATATTACGGGACCAAAACGGAAACAGCAAAGGTAAGTCAATTGTTTTTTTAAAATATATCGTTGACCAACTTAGAAAAGCCACACACAATGGCTGGTATCAGCGGTCTGAAATTGGTTGTAAACACATCAGGGGGATAAAGCTAGTTAAAAAAATCTGTCATTTCTCAATCTAACCCTATTTATGTGGTATTTATTTAGATCAATACTAATCTAACGCGTACCAACTGCATAGAGTTTGTTTCAGTGTAGTTGGAAAATTGAAAACACAATCAATTCCCCTCGTATACGTGTATCTTTGTTTCATTCCCGATTTAGGTCAGGAACGCACTTTTGAATCACTTAGTACCTTCAGAGTAACAGATAATCATAACTAGCAAGTGCCTTTTGCATGTCCCATTGTTCTATGTAGTTTGATATGGTTTATACAAAGAGTAAAGACAAAACGACGAAAAGACCCGATAACAAGAAACGAACAGTCATCATTTTTCATGGCGGACAATGTTTCTAGCCAGGCCTGCCAATTTGTTCGTCTGCTTCATCGAACAAAACAAATGAAGTCTGATATTTTTGTGTCGTACATCATTACGTCTCGTCACGTGATTTATAGCGACGTCTCGAAGAATCTCGTTTGATATCGTGATACGTGAGTAGATGCAATATTTACCAAGAAGCTTGGTGTGATCCCAGCACCCAACCGACAAATTGGTCCACTTCCGGAATAGGCGATTTTTCTATTTACTTGATAAAAGCTAATGTCAGCCATTTTTACCATAAAACAGTTGCGTGTATGCCGTAAAACTAGAAACCATTCCTCAGTGGTTATCGTAAAAAAAGAAACCGCGCTCGTTATATGCCGTAAACTGTTCTTAGAACTGATTTATGGTGGCCTTTATTCGGTCTGAAAACATTCAATCTAAATTTACTTACTTAGCAATAAAAGAAATACGGTAACATTTTATGGCCACGAACGGCCCGTCAAATGTTCTTTTTGGATTGGGGTTTTACGTCGCTTTCAACAATCTCACAGTTATATTGCGACGACTGGAGCACCTAACGATGGATTCCTGGTATTTCTCACACCAGTACTATCACCACATCCCTTTCCTAGCCTCCAGTTGCTATTCCACATAGGTTTACGATTATCTACCCATTGGTGGAAGACAAATGTCGGAAAGGATAGGTGCCGCGGCCGGGGATCGAACCCGTGCGAATATAGACCTCTAGACTAGAAGTCCGGCGCGCTACCAACTGCGCTATTGCCGCGGCTCCGTCAAATGTTCTACTAACCCATATTATCAATGACTTTAAAATTTTGGATTGGCCATTTTTTTTTTTTTTTTTTTTTTTTTTTAGCTTACGCGATTTAAAGGATGAGGAACGATTGTTTATTCTCTCATTTAACCTCTGGGCACAGAAGACAAAAGAAAGCTGTCTTTTGTTAAATTCTGATTAAATGTGGCTGAATAGAATCTTTTGATTAGTAGAGACATCTCGGCGAATGTGTTGATCAAGACTTAACAAAGGTACAAAGAGGATGATCGTTTATTTCATTGTAATATAGATTTATGTTTCATTGAGTGAACATATATTTGCACGAGTGGCGAAAAATTAAAAGTAATATATTACAAATATGTCCTTTATAACAACAAATCGCATTTTCTGGTTATTTTCTCTCTCTCTCTCTCTGTAAGAATCAGAATCAATTCAAGTCTTTGAGGCTACTCACTCACGCACGTATCAAATTAAGTTTATCGATTCGGTTAAAGGACGAACTTGGAAATTCCATTAGAAGCGCGTTTATGGCGTTAAAAACCAGAAACTTTCAAAGCGTTAAGCAGATCGTTTTGGCGATGTTTGGGGCCTGCTGGCGCCATTTTCCGAGTCGTAAAATAGTGCTTGATTAAGGATCGCAAGACTTCATTTATTCCGACTGTCAAACGCAGAAACAAGAATCGATTTTCGGATTTTCTTGATTTCCCCCGTCTTATCGATACAACTTTTACTCTTTCACCAGACAACAAAATTGCTTTGGGTGAAACCGAAAATTAAACATTACTGCTGCTATCTAATTTTCAATGCAACAATTACGGAATGACAAATAATAACTACTTTACAAAACTAAGTAAGCCGGCTTCGCTAGATCATAGTGGTGTTAGTTTAAAATTGATTTGGACTTAATTTTCAATATAATGCTTGGTTTGACGACAAAAACAAAACAAAGAAGAGAAGAAAGAAAAAAAGAACGAAAGGAGAAATTACGAGTTACAAAAACACAAAAAATACACATCTTTTTACGCTTTTTTTCCTCGAAAATATTGTCAAAAATTATAGTCAAAGCATTAACCAAAAAAGGTCTATATTTTAACCTATGCTCCACAATGAGGGCCCGCATTTCTAATGAAATAAAAGTTCATGCGAATGAATTCCCCTGAAACACGAGTAAACATTCAAACGAGAATTCTTACTCCAGTTGTTTGAATAACACGGAGTTTTACCATTCAAAAAATATTTTTTTCAACGATTCATTATGTTGTTGGTACTCATCTGAATCGTCTTGATGAGACGATTCTAATGCGTACCCACAATATTTTGTTTAAGACAGCGTTTTCGAACAATTTGATTCTAAAATCTAATTCTATCTGTCTATCTGTAACTTAGCTGGCTATTCCTTCAAGACATAAAGTCAATTTTTCTGGCATCTTCCTATATCATTAATAGTCACCGTGTGATTTAGGAAGTCACGCGAGATCTGACGCGGTCTCGTAAATTCTCGTAATTTCACGTAGAATATGGTTAGTTCCATGAAGTATTGATCCGCCTTATTAAGGAATTTCTCCATGAAGATTTAAGCAATTTATATGTGACAATTCTTATAGAGAATCATTGCTAATTTGCACGGCTTTATTTTCCCTCGTGCGTTTCCTTATTTTAAAAGTACAGTAAAGTTGAGATGATCGAAATTTTGTATATATATAAATAAGTATATATATATATATATAAATATATAAAAGTATGGTAGAGCAACAATAGTATTTTGCACTTGATATCCAACCCAACCTGCGGCAATGTAGCCAGGCAAAAAGTGTATGGATTTCCATCATTTGAATGCAAAGGCACGCGAAGTTCGATCTGCTTTCGGTGATTTTTCGTCATCTTGCAGCTATTTACATTTGTTTCGATATCCGATCAGCAATGGGAGCTTGCAATAGCCAGTGACCAATGTTTATTACAGATAACAACATCGTGAATTTGACAAGGTGAAAGATGTTTCAATGATTTAGGAATGAAATCGAATGAGTGTGTGGAGCGAGTTTTGAGTGAAATTAAAGAAAGATGATAAAACATCGCTAATTTTGTTCAAGGCGAACAAAATTAGTGGTATAAATTACATCCCTTTAATAAAATATACGTTTTTTCTGTGTGTACGTCTTAGTAGACCAATCAGACCAATCAGACACTCGAAACTTCACACCAGCTAATGTAATCGTAGAATAGATAGATCGATTTGTATTTATAGGTGAAATTCTTCAACGATTTTTTAATGTTTTCTAAGGTTTTTAGACGTTTTTGATCGATTTGAGTGAGTGTTTGGATGAATTAATATAGCACTGAGTGAACGCTTAAGAATGATTTTGATCGGAATGAGTGTCAATTTCACGATGTTTTTTTTACTGTAATTGTGAACCGGTAGGTAAGGTGTTTGCTCGACTGCAAAACACTTAGTTTATATATCCATTGAATGCCGCATGTTACTTGTCTAGCCAAATCCCTGAGAAACTAAGAGCAAAGGGTTATATTCTGTCGTTTCTAAGAAACCAAAAATCGTGAATGATAAATGGAAAACTCGCGGGCCCGATCGAAAATGCAAATATTGAGATCTGGTATTTGGTCTCATTTTTCCTAATATGGAATTCTTTTGCAGATTTGAGGCGCGTGGTACCTCCGGGTTTATTCTCAACCTTTGACCTTCTATCTCTGTTTTTGGCAGGCGAAAGTATTAGAGGTTATCCGAGCGGTCAAATATGGCGGAATTTGTCTTCTTATTGGACTAAGAAATGAGTCTCTTGTGTGTTTTTGGCAGTTACTTTATTGAAAAGAATGACGATTCACATCTTCATGTCTGGACGATGCATTAGCCTTGTGGAAATTTCTGACGCGTCATGACGAAAATAATATATATATATATATATATATATATATATATATATATATATATATATATATATATATATATATAAATAAAAGTGAAGGCCCTGTTTAGTCTTGTTAGTAGTTATTAATTATTCGAAAGTCTGATAGAAAAGGGCACTATCGAAACTTTAAAAGAAGTCTTTTGACGAGTTTGACCCGTTTATTGAAAAAAAGAACAACTGTTGACAGTTTTTAAACCCCCTTCCATTAGCCGATTTTTGGTAAATCTGCTTTGAAATTTCCTTTGTGCATTAAACTGTAGTAAAATTGTTAAAACGACATGGAAAGTGAACAAGCATGACCTTTGAATGTAAACTGGGCCTTTTTCTTAGAAATTGAAGCAGACGGGTTGTATATTTTCAAAAACCACGATCTCTAATTTCTGATAATTTCCGGTGAATTTCCGATCTAGTCAAATTGTCTTTTTACTTTCTGACGTATGATTGGCGTACACTTCCGGGGGTCTGAGGTCAAATGACTAAAAATAGAATTCAATATTAATCGCATGCATCAAAATTATTATCCTTGTATTGATAACTATTATTAATATTGTTTAAAAACATCCGACTTTTGAATGTTTTTAATTTTTTCAAAGTCTTACGTAGACTGAACTTGTACAAAATATATATTTACGAAGTATCATAATCTTCTTAAGCTTTAGCTTTTCTAAATAGCCAACACGTTTATATCATATCCCAACGAAAACAATTTTTTACGCAACTATTTGATAAGATCGCACACAAAGTAGTTCCATGGAACAATTTGCAAAATTCCTCTACTTTTGCAAGAGAACTTTGAATTTTTCGAATTAAATGTGTGTTTTTTTTCACGATTCGTGGTGAAACAAAAATAACTTAATCGCACTTGTGTATGAATCCGCTTCGCGCATTCATACAAGTGTGATTATGTTTTTGGTTTCCTACGACTTCAAGATATTCTCCTCATAGCTTTCTGGAGTCAGTGGAGATTCTATTTGTATGTGATGTTAATTTTACATCTTCAGGCTGCGCCTTTGTAAAATACGCCAATCCATCTGAAGCCCAGGCGGCCATTAACAATCTACATGGCAGCCAGACCATGCCGGTAAGTTATTTTTAGTAACATACATATGGCCGACAATCTCTTTTGGTTATTACACTTTCCGATGGTTTAGAAAATCAATTGACAAATCAGAATTAAAATATCAGATTCAAAAGATCCAATAATTTACCGCTTACATTAAAAAGCCACCATTTGATTCATCGACGGGCCTGTAAATGATCAAATGGCGTACTGATGAACACATAAGTGGAGGACTGCGCCTATGAGTCAACAAAGTTATGATACAAATAGTACAAATAGTGTTCGTATAATACCTCAAAGAAGTTATTGTAAGTATTTATTCAAAACCATTTAAATCAAATTTATAAGACATGTTACTACTCTTGTGTTTTTGTTTTTTTTTAATAAAAAAGGTTTTTAAAAAAGAACAAAAGTAAATCAATCGTCGCGTTTTTATCATCATTTACAATTTTAATGAATGACTCACAGTTCATTTATATACAATTTTATTATCTCCCCTAGGGAGCCTCTTCGAGCCTAGTCGTCAAGCTGGCCGATACAGAGAAAGAACGACAACTCCGTCGTATGCAACAGATGGCTGGACCCCTGGGTTTGCTCAACCCTCTGGCTTTGTCCCAGATAGGACCATATGGAGTGTACGCCCCGCAGGCCGGGATACCAGAAACTGTGAGTACTTGTCATATCGTGAACCCATCCTATCATCGCTTTAAACATCCTATCGTGGCTTTACACATTTTCTAATTCAAAATCCTGATCGAGTACATGTACTTTGTATTTGAAGTGAGCCGAAGACGGTCGATTTTTATCTGAGCTCGAAATGATTTTTAGTAAATTCTATTTTAATTTCCAGCGATAATTTCCTATTTGAATTTCGAGCGAGCCTTTCAAAAGCGGTACATGTATCACCTACAAGCTTCCTTTTGATTTGTGACTTGGCTTTAAAAGGTTGTATGCATTGAAGCTGACCCTTCTTATGGCTTACTAGAGTTCGTATCAAAGCTTTCTCAATTTTTGTGCCTATTGAATATCTAAATTAACTTATAGACTGGAACACTGTATTATGAATTCTCCGACAATATCATCAGGAAATCATTAAATCTGTTTCAGCAACTGATGCAGCAACAAGCCGTTTTGGCCGCAGCTGCCGGTCAGGGCCCATATTTGACCCCTGTGACCCTTGCCCAGATTCCACATGCTGTAACAGCCCTTGCGGCCCCTAATGGGATCACGTCGACAGCGATGACACCTACAACGGCGTCCCTGGCGAGCGGTGAGTATAGTAAGTGGTTTGTACTTCTTTACTCTCGAAATGGGACTTATTTACAAAATTGGCGAAAGTAACGAAATGGGCAAAAGTGATGTGACAATGAATTCCATAGTTATCTCTGAACAATTGTCCAAAAGCATCTTAAAAAGGATAACCATGTGAGTTTATGTTTTGACTGATTTAATGCTAGTTTAATTTAACATATCGAATTTAGGACCTGCAAAAATTTCTTACTAAAGTCACATAGCCTAATGTTTTTTAACTTTTCTTCACACTCGGTGTTTAATTTTTGTAGTAGTAATGCATTGCTGTAATTCACCCTTATTAACGTTCTAATTAGAAATCAACGAAACGCAATCTTGTTTACGGCAAGTTTTTTTTCAGAATAGAGACCACTATCTCCATTAAAACTTAGAAAATATTCCCCGGTCGTAAAATGTATGAACTTTTTGGCAAATAGGTATGATGAAATGTTAAATGCATCGAGGTCTATCATACTTCGTAACAAACAAATAGTTTATGATTAAGTGTAATGGTTGATATACTCTAGCAATTTCGAGTAAGTGATCAAAGATCAATTCTTCATTGAGAATGATAGGAGATAACCGTTTCTCGAACCTCACTCATTCTCACGGGACTATAATTAATATGGTTGTTAATTTTGCTGTTTATGTTTCAGAAATGCCGTACCAAGTATTCTCCAAATCAATTTAAATTGATGTTTCTATTTATAGGTACAGCGACCACGCCCATTACTGGCGCCCCACCAAGTGTTCTCTCCCCTACCCCCGTGGCTGGTTTCCCAATCACACAGACGAACGGACAACCACAAGAAATTTACGCTAACGGCATTCCGGCTTATACAGGTATCAGCAAAGTTATTGTATTTTCTTGTGAACATTTATTATTCATTACTTAAGAAACGTGCAAAATGGATTTGATTCGATTTCATTATATGGCAGCAGTCTACTCTTTTAAAGCAAAACATATCATGACAATAAGGTCGATACATTGAAGTCGAAAAATGTTGTAAAGAACTGACGCACTTTTCAGTCTTTTTTTGTCTATGTCTATGTTCTTTTTATTATGTTGTATGCATAACCAGAGTTTGTTTTAAATTTATTTTCTGTGGCGTTATAGTTTGACAAAAAGTGCATACACAAAAGTGGTCCATTCTATCTCAATTTGTATATTTTCTAAACATAAATTAAACATTCAAGCTGTTTTGAAATACATTCCCTGATTGACATGTGCTTGAACCGCTTCCATTTATCAATGACCATTTTACACTTTTTCAGCCCAAGCAGTGACTAATGGAGATCCACTACAGGCGTATACTGCAGTTACACCATACGGTATCGGAGAATATCTCAGTAAGTTTTTATAATGAATGATAGTTTCGACCTGTAGGATTTTGAGCAATGTTGTCTGTCACTATAAGTGGTATTTCCTTATAAAGGGGATTTCCTAGCTAGAGTTTTGTTTTTGGTTACATTTTATGGTAGAAAGAAAGTGTGACATTGAGATTATCACTAAATTAAAGAATAGTTTAGAAGAAATAAGATGTGCTGTTAAACTGACACTCTTGCAAAATTAAGCTAACACTAATATGCCCATCAGATGGGAAGATAACTCCACGTGGAAATTCTACATTTAGTGAATACTTTAATTATTAAAAAAACTTTATTAAATGAAAATATCAATGTTGAACTTATAAAAAATTCTTTGATGCAAACATTGAAATACATATAAAGTGACATTGGAACTACTTTTCAGCTGCCTTTCCGACAACTTACACCAATCCAATACAAGCAGCCCTGGCTCAACATGCCGCACTATTTTCAACAGCGCAGAAAGAAGGTTGGTTGTTGTATTTACAGTCTTTTGTACATGTCATCGAGTCTTTGTTCAAACATAAAGCATAGAAATACACGAAATCCAAATTAATTCGTATAATGAAAAGTTATACTTTCAATCGAAATTGAAAATTTAAAAAATATTACCTTGTGATGAGTTCACTGTCTTTAGTACGATTATAAATGTTTGCTTTCACAATTTATTTCTGATAAGATATAGATTAAATGAAGATCTTATGTTTTTTTTCTTCGAATATATATATATGAATTCTAGAGTAAAATGAAAAAGATGTTTTGTCTTATTACATAACGAATACGTCGATTACTATCAGCATGCATAAATAAACAAAACAGCACCAATCTTTGAATTTTGTTGAACCGTAACTTTGGGAGCCGGATTGGATCAAGAAAGTCAGAAAACATAATTGTAAGGAATAACAAATTAGTCCTACGAAGAAGATCAAAAAATGTCTATGAAATGATATGCCTATTTGGGGTTATGTTTACACACATGCAAATGATTCGTTATCTTGAACGTAGGACAGTTGTATAATATATATGTAAAACATTTCAACAAATTATGAGAGTATATGTGTATATACACACATATAAGGTAAGCGTTAGGTGTATATTGTATACGTGATAGCATGAGTTACACACCCTATCTATATCTAACAGTTGTCGCGGTGCTACCTTCTGCAGGACCAGACGGGTGTAACCTGTTCATATACCACTTACCACAGGAGTTCGGGGACGCTGAGCTCGCACAAATGTTCATGCCTTTTGGTAACGTGATCAGTGCTAAAGTGTACGTGGACAGGGCCACAAATCAGAGTAAATGCTTCGGTATGTACGAATTTGTTAACAGGTTTAACCCTTTGCTGTTTAATTCCTGCTTTTTACGTGCTTGTGAATTTATGATGAGAGAAAACATTGTGAAAAAAGAAGAAATTGCTTCTGACAAGCAATTTCTTCTTTTTCCACACTATTTTCCACCCTACTGAATTTTTATTTTTCAATTTAAATCTACTTTGAAATATGACTTACAAAACCTTTGAATTTGGTTAGGTCTAAAATTTTGTAAAACAGGAAAGGGTAAAGGGTTAATAGTTTATTGAAGTCTCATTCACATACATGCATTTTTACAGATATACAAATGAATGAAACTACAACATGAAAATATATATGTGACCATTCTTATGAAGAATTATAGGAGACTTTAACCATTAAAAGTAGTGGACCTGTAATAGTTCCGCAACATTTCTGAACACATGATCTTTCACAATGCTAACCGAGGTTTCCTTATGAAACTCATTAGGAAACCTCGGTAAACACTGTTAAAGTGATAACTTCCGAAACGTTGCGGAACTATTACGGGTCCACTGTCTTAAAGTTTGTTTTATTTACACGTTTGTTTGTAATTAAGAGATGCCTTGATGAATAAAGTATTTTTAAAACTTCATTGAGGTATGAAACTGAAAACCTAATCACACAGAGTGGGATTAGGGTTTTAATTTCATACATCCATCAAGATAAAAAATAATTTCTTCGTATTTTATAATGAAATGTCATGAAGCAAAACAGAAGAATATTTCCATAATTAGACATATTTCTTACGTGACAACTTTGCCGACATGCTTGAAAATTGGCTGCGTGCTAAAAATTGTTTTCATTGAGGAATAATTCCAATTTTCAGCCAATCATTGATGGACACACCTAAAATTAATTTATTGTTACTTATCTGTAATACTCAGTTACTTATTATCTAGTTATTATATTATAGATGTGCATATATTAGTAATTGGTAGAAGGGAAATTTTGTCGATAAATTGGCCCTGTGTCACTCACTTAAATGTGTTCATCTATATATGATGTCTTTTAAACTCTTATAAAACAAAATTAAAACAAAGCAAAACATATTTAATGTACTCTTGCCAATTAACTAGTATATTTTATAAGTTTGACAATTTTTTATGGGATTTTGTAAATTCTGCCAATTCATTCGCAAATTTTGTTAGTTTTTGCCAATTATTTTGCTTTTTTTATTTTCATTTTTTTGCCAATTATTTTGCAGGTTTTGTAAGTTTTGACAATCCCGCCTGTGCCCAGGCCGCGATACAGGCGATGAATGGATTCCAGATAGGAATGAAGCGCCTTAAAGTGCAGCTGAAACGTCCTAAAGATGCCAGCAAACCGTACTAAACATGATACATGGGCGGGGCTATGCCCTACAATGGTAGGTACAGTTAACATCATCGTGAAATTACCGAGGTGAATGATTTTGGAATGATTTATGAATGAAATTGAATGAGTGTGTGGAGCGATTTTTAAGTGACTTTAATGGGGGGTAATCCAATGTCGCAAATTTTGTTCAGAATGAACAAAATTTTCGACTTTGGATTACCTCCCTTTAATAAGATATGCATACAAGTTCTTTAGATAGCTTCTTATTTCTTCAAGAACCAAATAGACGTTTAAAATTGAATTTTTGTCCATCAAATTTTATTTTGAATGACATCTTTGATTCTATATTTTTCAATGGGTTTGAGCGTTTTTGAATGGTTTGAGTGAGTGTTTGAAATGAATGAATTGAGCGCTGAGTGAACGATTAAGAATGGTTTTGATTGAGGTTAATGTCAATTTCACGATGTAAATAACTGTATTCAGGGAGTTGTCATTGTAAAAGATATTCTTCAACGCCACGAAGTCCAATGCTATCACATACAGTTCACAACATCGTGAAATTGACAAGTTAAATGAATTGGGAATGATAATGGAATGGTATTAAATGAGTGTGTGAGGTGATTGTTAAGGGAAATTCATATAGATAGTTCAATATCGCTTATTTCAAGACGAACAAATTTAGCGATATTTATTACCTCGTTTTGATAAAATATGCATATAGGTTCTGTGAATAGCTTTCTATGTCTTCACGCATCCCTTATACGCTTACAAAAATAAATTTAGGGAAATCGTAGATTTTATCTTCCGATTTTTAAATTGAATGTAGTTGTTAATCATTTAAGGGTCTTTGGAGCGTTTTTGAATGGTTTCAGTGAGTGTTTGTAATGAATGAATGAATGGAGAGCTGAGTGAGATTAAGAGTGGATTTGATCGGAATGAAAGTCCATTTCACGTTAGTAGCTGTATTTGACAAGGAATTAGGCACTCTATGGCATTTTCAATTGTGAAGTATCAGGTGTTTTCAAACGGATTCGGTAAACATATCTGGTCCAAGACAGTGTCTTGTAAATTGATTGGTTATTGGCCTTAACCCTTTCCTGTTTTAATAAATTTTGGACCTGTCCAAATTCAAAGGTTTTGCAGACGAAAATTTAAAGTGGATTTAATTTGAAAGATAACCATTCAGTAGGGTAGAAAATAGAGTGGAAAAAGAAGAAATTGCTTGTTAGAAGCAATTTCTTCTTTTTTCACAATGTTTTCCCAATCATTAAATCACAGGCACGTAAAAAGCAGGTATTAAACAGCAAAGGGTTAAAATTATTAGGCACGTTTTTTATTTAACCTGTTAAGACCTTTGAAGTGTTATGTCGCATTAATATTAATGCATCAATTAAAAAATGACGGTGACATTAAAATATTGTATGAAGTAGAAGTACGGCATAATGTAACGTTTTGAAATTCATCAGACCGCCTTTTATAACCTGCAAATTGGAAAATGGACATTGGCATCACATAGAGTTTTATGATAATTCCAATTTTTATATTTAATGAGACCAAGTTATTTTGACGTAATTTGGCGATGCGCATTTATCTCACAATAAAAGTGATAGTCAAAGCTCTGACAAAAAACACGTTTTACAAAATATATTTCAGTAAGTACTTAATACTTCATCTTTAAAATAAACCTTCAATGATACTGAGAAGGTGATAAAAATTTGTGTTTCTGCTATTACTATTAGTATTACTTTAAAATAATTCTTACGCCATATGTTGACTTAGTCTGGAAGCAAACCAACTATGAATTACAATAAACGTACTGTTATTGATATACATGTACATAGTGGTTAGGAATTTTACAAATTATTATAATGTATCTATAAATGAGAATAATGGATTTCAACCTATAGTTTCATTGGAAATAATTGTTTCTTTACTAATGAATGTTTTGATATTACTTTATAGTGTATCAAAGAACTCTCACCCTGTTGAGGGGTCAAACTCGTTACTATGGTAACGAAAGGTCAACTGTGAAGGCCATGTAAGTCTATTGGTTGGGTGGACATTGTTGTTAGTCGTCATGGCAACATATTGTACAATGTGTAGATTTATTTCACGTAACCATGGTGACGCGGTGCTGCTTTTATGGTTTTTCTAATACTGTATATATCACGTGACTATTATTGAGTTTGATTGGATGAGTGATATTTTGTCGTTTGATATTATTGTACAACTTTTTTCTGGATTAGCTATAATTATAAATCTTTCAAAAGCAGTGGATAAGGCTCGTTTTATCCACTGGTGTATCAAGAAAATTATCTTTTTGTAGTATAATAACTTGGTGTTTTAAGTTGCATTGCCATGGGCTTAAGAAAGAAAAACAATCGCGTGAAACATGTTACTTGCAGGCGAAAAAAGGTTTGCGATTTTCAATGAAAAATAGCAATATTTGTGTAACTATAAATTTGTCTTTATTGTCGAAATAGATACTTATTTACCAATAATATACGTTAGAAAATAGATAATTTTCTGTGAAAAAAGATAATTTTGTCAAAAATACACATATAGTAGCTTCGATATTATCCGACACGGAGATTTGTAATGTTGTTTTCATTTTTCTACACAGTTCATCAGATTTCATCAAATCGTTTTTAAAAATGGAATTCAAATTTAAATGATGACAATATATAATGTATGGGTTTTATAAATGATATACAAAAAGTAAGTTTAGCAAAATAAAAACGTCATATATTTCTCTATTTTATTCAATGTAAATGAACATAAACAAACAGCGAAACTTTCAAGATACAAATGATCATAAAACCTTAATAGTTCCAAAAACTTTGTTATCTAGAACTAAATCTGAATAAGAAACGCCTATTTCGTTTTATCCTTTTCTTTTTAAACTTTCAGCAGAGTGAACACTTTGGTATTAGATAACTTAACAGAAAGCATGACAGTCATATATGATACGTACATTGTGTTTTGTATGAAAAAAAATATCTAACGAGGTTTCGAGAATTGATAGTAAGCCTCGACCCTTATCAATTCTCACAACCGAGTTAGATATTTTTCATACAATACACTAAGTACGTATTATCTTTATCTTATAACATCTATTTATGTTATCGTCGATGTTGCTAGCTGAAATGCAAGTTTCTAAAAATTAACCGCATTATATCATTGTTCTAAAAATGACTATGTGATATCATAAAAAATATCATACGGGATGCTATCACACGGATATTTGTATAGTTATAAGATAATTTGAATTCCATTTTGACTTACAGGGTATCTTTGAAAAGGAGATCGTGATTAGAATTTCGTTTTGTATTTTCGATACTAATTCTATAGAAAATATGTGGGCTAAGTACACATCAGTGAGAACGTTAGATAGACAAACATCATTTACATTTACAGATAGAGAAACTTAAAAATATAAGGAAGATAGTTTTATATTTGTTTAAGGATTTTACAGTTTCTAGACATGTTAGAGCCTTTGCAAATAAAAGCTGTATCTTTTAACATCTGTGAGACATACATATGCAGGTATTTACAAATATATCCAATAGAATTATCCGTTCGTTTGTCATGTGACTTGAAACCGGGTATTTATATAAAAAAACTGAACTAACCTTATTATTATCTAGTGTATACCTAGCCCACACTAAAATGCATGTTACCATTTTGAGGCGACATCATCGTTTGATTCTTTAGTCATCAGAAAGAAATGATGCATAAACGAGATTAAGGAATCTAATCGTTGATTTCGTTACTATAGTAACTCCAAGACCATTTCACATGATTTAAATCAGCTTTTTAAATGTCAATCTGTCTCTATATAGAACATATTTAGCATATTTGAGTGAATACAGAATGACACATAAATGCATCACATCAGGCACACTGGTATCTTGCCTGGGTTTCATTGTATCCATCATTCAAAGACCGTCAGCAATTGCTGGTCAGAAAATGGGCGGGCATGATAATTTTTAAAGACTGCGAATTAAAATATGTCATTCTGTATTCATAGAGTTCATGACTTTCATTCTGGACACAATTTTAGCTTATGTTTGTCGTTTTTGTCTTTCTACCATGTTACTACTAAAGTCTGTATTAATTTCCCCTTTCCATAAAAGGCATATTTATACATTAATAGAAAGGTTATTCATTTTATTAAGGAAATAAGAATATATCAGAGGATAGCTTTGCTTGACAATGCATGTGCGGGTATATTCGTAAGTCTTCTATTTGATATAAAGCAGGAGCGTGTTATACATAGCGCCTTCAAGAACGACAATTCTAGATGAAACTTCTAAATGGTTTCAGTAGAGAAACCCAACAAAAACACGGCTGAAATACTGTTAACTGTGGCTTGAATTCCCCATACTAACTCGTATTTATGTCTGTTATGGAAAGGTGTATTTTTGCGGGTATTGTTCATTGGTTATAGCGTCCATTTCATTTCTGTAGAGATTATGTGTGTCCGGTGTTGTCAAGGTGACCCTTTTATTAACAAAACATACTTTATCTTATAACTATACAAATATCCGTGTGATAGCACCCCATATGATATTTTATGATATCACATGGGTATTTTCAGAACAATTTCATAATGTGGTTATCTTTAGAAACTTGCATTAAGATTTCTGTTGGAATCATCGACGAATACAACGCAAATAGAGGTTACAAGATAAATATAATACGTACTTAGTGTATTTTATGAAAAATATCTAACTCGGTTGTTGTAATTGATAATTGTCTCGACAGAGCATCGACAGTTATCAATTGTCCAAACCTCGTTAGATATTTTCCATACAAAACACCAAGTACGTATCATATATTTCTAGTTTTTCGAATATATTGAATAACATGTTATCATTTTATGCAATTCGCCTTTTTAACAACACGTGTTTTCTGTGTGGTTTGATTATCAAACTATGGACAACTCAAAATAAAAACATAGTATCTGTTGATATTCATACATCCAAGATGACTCTTGAAAGTATAAATCTTATGCTTCAACGGTGTCTTTTTGTTGGCTTTCTTAAACTTAATGGCTTGGAGTTACTATTTCTGTTGATACATTATTGTAAATTGAGTTTGTACTTAAAATTCTCTCTAAAACATTTTTATGCTTGAATTGAAGAATATTTTCAAATTACTGTATACGTTAATGATTTCTCCGATAGATTAAAAACAAATTCAGATTCAAATATTAATACGAGGGAATTTATTTAAAATCTTTAAAGTGGGCCATTTTAGCTGTACTTTTAAAAAAGTTAATAATATTTTTTGGGGAACAGGATAATAGATCATTATATGAATTGCATTTGCTTTGATAATGAAGCGATTAGGTCTTGCTTTTATATTGCGAATAACCGTGGTAAAAGTAACATATCCTGAAGATTAAGAATCAGCGGCCCCTTTTACTAAACTTCTTACGAAAAAATTAATCGTGAGTCAAAATAAAAAATCGTATCTGGTGTTTTCATTCATTGTTAGATTCTGCCTTGCTATATCTCGTTGGATCCAATGAGATGGTACATGGAATATTTCTATATTCAGTTACTCCTTTAGAAGCAACCATATTGTTTGACTGACGAAAAAAATGATCGTAAGATGTCAAACTTGCCACATGATTCTTTACAGCTGTCTTGAACAGTTTGCGACCAATTCTTAATGGTAAATTATGAACTGGATCTATTATGTAAACACCAAAATTGCTCACACTTTGAATAGTAGATGGGGGAAAAACAAACCGTTCTAATCTTTTTTATCATAGCTCGTGGATTCACCAGCGTTGCTTGTATTAATGTAGAAACTCAATATTTAAATATGAATACATCTTTTGATATGCAGTTCAAAGTGTGAGAAATTTATACATAAATTGAACTTGTTTTGATATCTTATAATATTCCAATTTAGGGACTAGGAGGTAGAAACAGACATTGCCGATGCGATCATGCCATGCGTCTCAAATTTGAAATACCCTGTACTGACGTAGCTATATTGTGTAAATCAGTCCATAAGTTTATTAATGTTTTACTGTTTTTCCTGTCTGTTTCAGGACCAGATGTTTCTAGTCAGACAGTTGCCAAAATATTCCAACTTTATTGAAGACAAACAAGACACAGTAGATGCTTTGTGTTTACGCATTAGCAAAGTTCACCATATTCAGCAGATATAACAATTAACAAAAATATTATGTACAGCCAATAAAATATTCAATATTATACTTAGATATAACGTTATTTCACAACGGTATTGAACTTTGAACTGGAACAATAAGGCTGAAGTCAATGCATATCAAAGCATGTTTACATATAAAATAGACAATAATTCAACGTTAACTCCCCACCGGCGGACTAAGAATCATGTTGTATATAGTTATCTTTCTTTTTGTACATAACTTTAATTTTATTAAATTATCAATTTTATAATGTTAACTTTGCCAATTGACAATTATCTTAGTATATGACATGTTTGCTACTTTTTGTTGAATCAGGATAGAAGAGAGGACTGTTATTTAACATAGAAACATCTTGTTTCCTGATTAATCGAAAAGTGATTTGTTTTTTAGCTTAAATAATGTGCAATATTGACGTTGAATCAAGTGCTTAAAACGGGACAATAAGCGATATGATTGATATTTGAAAGTGTAGCGAATGGCTATATGAAGTGTTCGAGAACAGTTAAAACTATGTGAAAATGGGATATTTAGAGTTGTAGCTTATCCATACTTAAAAACTTCAGACACGGATTTACGTTTCGCCTTTCTTTTTTTAAAAAAAATCCCTTTTACTTTTTGTAACCATTGAATTATTCTTACAATTTAAAGGTATAAATATCAATGTTATGTAAACTCGGATAGTCTGGGTATTCGGCAAGGCTAAGTGATGCCAGCAATGTATTTTCTTTTATACATTTATGAAAAATCGTACACAGCTACTGTGTTTTTTCTCAATTAAGAGAACAATAAAAAGAGGAATGTCTAAGGAATATGAAAGTTTGGATATTAATAAGAAATCGATGGCTCAGTGCGAAACAGTTGTAATTGCCTTTAAACAAATAGGCAGTTACAACTGTTTCGCGCTAAGCCATCGAAATATGAGTTATTTTACTAAAAAGGTAGTTCAACCTTCCTTAAGAAAGTGATCATTTGATAAGTTGTTGGTTAGGTATGTTTGTTGATAAGGTCATGTTTGACCATAGTGTGTTCATAAGGCGCTACATTTACGTGGAGATTATATCATATTTTATTGCTGTTATATTGATTGTTTGTATTTATTTGACTTTGTTATCATGTAATCAGAAATAGTTGCGCTCTCATCTCAGACCGTTTTGATGGTATCATTTATTTCTTTTTCAACAAACATTCCAAGTGTGTATTTTTGTCGATTGATATTTTTATACATCGGTGTTTTAAGCATCTACTCGTGTACAGAGAACAAATTAGCATTTAAAACATTTGCTGCATTCGGTGTTCATGTTTATAAACATTCTACTTCGACATGTAGAGTTTTTTTTAGAGACAATCGTAGTGCACTAGACGGAGATATCCTGTAATACAGCAAACTTTTGTGGTTTTTTTTCAAACAGAAATCGGTAAATACATCCGATTCATCCCAAATATGCTCCTCGCGAAAAAAGGATTTTTTTATAATTCTCTAATAATTGATTAAAATTTGTATTAGCTGATGTTATATACTGCAGTGTTTGTGTAAGTTTGAATTTGAAATAGGTATTTCAAATCTATAAGTTTAAATATCATTCAAATGAATTAACTAAATTGACACAAATACTCGAATCTTCATTTTCATATGCCAAAATGTAATTTTTATATTAGGTATAGTAATCACGTGACTTTAATCATTGTCGTGTTTCCATAGTAACGTCTCGTAAGTTTTCAATTTTTCCATGTGAATTTTGTATGGTATTTTGATAAATTTCTGGTCTTTTATACGCCTTTTGTACATCAATCTAAATATTGTCTTCAAAAACGTGGTATAGTAGAGTTAAAAAAATTCTATCAGATAAGTGTGTCAAAAGACGTACTTCAAAATCATTCTTTATATAGATTATCTATTTTTAGATACAAACTTTCCTTAGTCACAGTCTATCTGTCGTGACGTAATATGTGACGTTAGTTTAAAATTTCATTTCCGGTGAACACGTGGTATATTAGCTTGTATGATCATTTCCGTATTGATATTTCGTTAAGCAGACTGGGAGCGTAATTATTTCTGGAAATACATATTAAATCGTGGACGGACCGTTCTGTATACATGTATAAACTTACGAATGAGGATATATACATAACGGTCCGTTTCCGATTTTATCATTACACATGAACAATGTTGTCAGACTAAAAGTCTATTTTCGACCATTCCTATATATCATTTAGCCTCATAAAATTTATATTTTGCTTGAGGTTTACATTTGTAAATAGCTTTCATGGATCTAGCTTTGATATCATGGTGTAAATTTTCACAATTCTTTTTTCGTTCATATAAGAAAAAGAAACACATTTTTTTGGACAATACAAGACAATATTTTTTTCTTTATTTTTAAAATTTACATGACAAATAATCAGAACAAGACAATAAACGGATCGCTGTTCTCCTTTAGAATTTGAATGACCAATCGAAACACTCTTTTCATAAATAATGACATTTGACCTCGTCATTTTGAAAGAGATGACTCAACTAAGATGCAGTTGCAATGTACGGTCCATAGGCGTAGCAAGAATTTTGAAATTTAAACGCACCCAGAAAGCGACTATCGTAGAATATATAGGACAAGGGCGATAGGACTGTGACAAAGATAAATGTCCTCTGTCCGCTTCACTTTTCTATGATTTGAGTGTTAGTGAATAATCAAAACATCGTAACAACAGCTTAAATAAGCTGTACTTTCGATGTCATGATAATTCATCAACGACATTTTTCGAAAGAGGATTTATTATTTATAACGCGCGTGCGTAATGATAGTTACGCTTTGAAGTCGCCAACTGTGGATTTATTTCATGTCCGTGACCATACATAGTTAAGAGATAAATGACGTTTTTATTCAGAGGGTGAATGACATGACAGGATGGCTTAGGAGAACTATTGATAAGCTTTGTTAGATTTTTGCAACTTTTTGCATCTTTTTGTATATTTTGATTTCATTAAGTAGTCATAGCTATTAGATAGATTTATTCCATTTAATATTTTGGATATTTTCTTAGGAAAATGATTATTAATATACAGGTCGTGTTTTCAAAGCAATCAGAAAACATAAATCATGGATTATCTGTCAATTAGAAGAAAACTGCATGCCGTTCTGTTATGACTCAAGGTTATAGTTTGACTGGTTTGTTTAGTGTTTCATGAGGTCTTCCATATACTTGGAGTATCAAACTTGAAGTGACAAACTGTTTGAAAAGTTTTTTCTCTCCCAAAATGAAAATAAGAAGACAAGTAACTACCTTTAAAGTCATTTCGTGGATGTATGAACGCCTCAAATTGAGGGAATCTTAATGATCACATTCAATGATAGTAACGGAAAACAAACAAACAAACAAATAAACAAACAGACAAATAAAAAGCTTAATTTTAAGTTATAACAGATCGGACTGCAAATCATTGTCTTGTTTCAGATTAATACAAATAACAAGTTATTGTTGGGAAAGACCTATTTGCATGCGTTCAAAATTCAAACGTTCGCGAAACGTCTGACAAACGTTACCCAGCTTTGCACATGTAGTCAGATATAAAGTTCGGCACAGCTTTTAAACTTATGCAAACGTTTCGCATTTTGAACGCAGGACTGGTTTTCGTTGCATGTTAAAGTTAAATCTCAAGTTTTGTTACGATTTTATATCAGCATATCTATCTCAAATTTGTTAAAAACTTTTTTTTAGCTTACATTTTTATTAGCTGTAAATATTACTTGTTTCGGATAAATTATTTCAAGAAATCATTTCAAATATTTCCATTCATTTCATATTAGAGAGCGTTTCATGACTTAGTTTTAAAGTTGAATATTTATCAGAGATGGTGTTCAGATCAATTAATAATATTTTATGTAAATCTACATTTGAGTTAAACAAATACAAAGAAAAATGAAAACTTTTTCTTTATATGTCATATATCATAATGCATATCGATGGCTCAGTGCGAAACAGTTGTAACTGCCTATAAACATATAGGCAGTTACAACTGTTTCACGCTTGGACATCGATATATAAAAAAATCAGAACTTGTCATATTTACCCCATACAATCGATGAAAATTAACAGAAAGGAAAAGTTTTATTAAGACCATTTTATGAAAGTAACTTATTGATGACAGGTATACACTAAAAACCAAACCGTTCTCTCATTATGTAAGAGTTAATTATCATCGCAACGGAACTTAAGGTAGTGGATCCGTAATAGTTCCACAACATTTCGGCACCCATGAACTTTCACAATGTTGACCGAGGTTTCCTAATGAAAATCATTAGGAAACCTCGATTAACACTGTCAAAGTTCCTGACTTCCAAAGCGTTTCGGAACTATTACGAGTCCACTTCCTCAAGAGACCAATTTAAATTATTGCAAATCGAAATGCAGAACTAGAATTGAATTTGAAATTACTGAACAGTATTTTTGATGGTATTCTTCATTTCGTGCCGTTGAGCACCACCATACATGTATATAGTGTAGTTTAGTTATGATTTAGGGACTTGAAATGATAAAACAACAAAAAGAGGAAGAATGGTAAAATCGAGTTCATGTCATCATGACTTTTCATTATGGTTATAAATTCTACTTTGTAGGTACTCATTTGAACAGCATAGGCGTAACTAGGGTTTTGAAGTTTATACGCACTCAGAAGGCGACAAATATTGAAAATATAGGATAAGCATTATGTGGACTGTGACAAAACATGAATTTCCTCTGCCATTGTCTATGATTTGAGCGTTGGTGAATTATCAAAGCCTCGTAACTACAGCTTGAATAAGCTGTAATTTCGATGTTATGATCATTCATCAGACATTTTTCGAAAAAGTATTCATTTCTATTACGCACTTTCGTTATGTGCGTAATGTTAGTTACGCCCTTGAACAGTCTCGTCGTGACGGTTCAAACAAGTACCAACAGCGTGGGATTATTGAGAAATAAAGATTTTACATCTGTCTCTCATCTCTTTCCTGTAAACCTACTTTGGGTCTCTTTGTAAGATTTCTATTAAAACGTACATACAATGATATTTCATTGACTTGACTTTTCTAAAATCAAATGATATTTTGAACATATTTGGATGTTTTAAAAGTCATTTTTGATTGTTGAATGTAACAATATATAGATTCATGCCGATTTCGATGCATTTAAATGTATACTGGGGAATATTTATCTAGTTTGAATATGAATCCTATCCAATAATTTTGAATCGTTATTCGCGAGTTCTTCTACTCTGGACCAAAGATGCATACTTAAATGTTGACTCAGTCTTTTTGTTAAGATTTTGGTCCTCGAGATTTTTTTAACCCTTTGCTGTTTAATCCCTGCTTTTACGTGTCTATGATTTTATGCTTGAGAAAACATTGTGAAAAAAAGAAGAAATTCCTTCTGACAATCAATTTCTTCTTTTTCCACACTATTTTCTACCCTGCTGAATGGTTATTTTTAAAATTAAATCCACTTAAATTTTCTTCTGCAAAACCTTTGAATTTGGACAGGTCCAAAGATTTGTAAAAGAGGAAAGAGTTTAATAGTAATAATCTTTGATTCGGTATGAATCTATTTTATTGTTACTGTTATATTTACTCATGACGAATCTCATCATACGATGGCAGTTTTACAATATTTTACAATCAATTATTTCTGTGTCGTACCATATACATTTAGCCTTCTTTAGAAATCTAAAGCAGGGAAAAGGTTATATACATTTAGCCCTCTTTAGAAATCTAAAGCAGGGAAACAGCTATATACATTGAGCCTTCTTTAGAAATCTAAAGCAGGATACCAGTTGTTTGTTTAAAAGTGCAATAAAGGATCCGCTAGTCGAAATCCATATCATTATAAACACATGGCTTTAGAAAGAATGAGTTTTGTCATTTCTAAAGTGCAAAACAGATGTTTTCATTTATTAAGTAATAAGTTGTGTGTATTCATCGGAATTGTATTGTTTAGTCGATTTCAAAGAATACCCGCAACGCAGATTTTATTGAAGACAATAAATATAAGGGACGGCAATATGCGTTCTATCTTTAGTCTTGTGAACGTGTTTGGAAATAAGAGGAAATAGTTTAGCAATGATAAGTACCTTCTTTTGTGCAGTTAGAAAATACATTTGGCTTTGACAAAGTTTGTTAGATAGTTGAGTATTTGAATTGCTGCAAAGATCGACTTTTTCCTCAAATGTCCAATCAAATTCCATCATTCATCACGTGATCTGAAACTGTGGCGCCATCTTGGAACCCGGATGTAAAGTGACCAGAATTAAAGAAAAAACAATATGTCTTTTTTGTGTGAATAAATGAATCGAATAAGCAATCAAAACATTCAATTATAATGCGATGACTGTTTAACTATTACTTGAACCTCCATAATTTTTAAATATAGAAGTAGTCCTGGATCCAAGATGGGTGTTATCTGTTTATGTGGTCAAATGACGTCATCATATTTTATATTGTTCTAGCAACAAAAAGATCTGAACATCTCCGAACATATTCATTCGTTATGTATTTAGGATTTCTTATAAGCATTACAGGAATCCTATGGCTGTTTTTTTTTATACCTTTTTCTAGGTACTAGTAGCCTTAAGGTGGTGAACCCGTAAGAGTATTGCACCGTTTCGGAAGTAATGAATTTCAACAGTGTTAATCGAGGTTTCCTAATGATTTTCATTGGGAAACCTCGGTCAATATTGTAAAAGTTCACGAGTGCCGAAATGTTGTGGAACTATTAATTCTTCAATTACCTTAAGGAAATAAATTGAAAATAATAAGAAAAACATTTTGACCACTGTTCCTTGTCAAGAAAATTCTTACAATCTAATTTAAAGGTCAAATGAAAAGCTCTTTTGACCTTACATAAATACAAAGAGATGTATTAAAATAATCTGATGCGATATTCAAAATGAAAATAATGTATACGATAATCGTAAAATCGACGATTTTCTCTTATCACACCTGTAGCCGGCTGTTGAAACTGACCTGTGACGTCATTGCAGTTATGAATGTATTGACGGAATAAGCAGATCATATAAAATTACAGAATTTCGTTCAACCTATCACAGATTTTTCACAAATTTGTCGTAAAAACGATTGTCTGTAAGATGTTGTGGCAAGATGCAAGGGTCTAATTCATTTAAAATGTCTGGATGTAGCATAATTAATAGTATTAATTATCCTTATTGAATAGAATCGGGACCCGAGACATTTACTATACACAATGACATAGAAATATCTTTCGGTGTACTGATTGGTTATTCTTGCGCATGAATTGTCCGATAACCACGCCCCGTCAAAAGGTAGTGAACCAATTAAACGCCTTTTGAAATTTCCGGTGAACTGATTGGGTAAAATTTTTTCAAGTGTCGATTATCATGTATATCATTGTAAAACCACGCCCCGTCAATAAACCAAGGTGTAAACAGATGTCATAATTTCTGTAATTATTTAAATAATTTATTTTGGTGTTCCATGATGAAAACATTTCGTTGTTGTAAAAGCAAAATATCGCACTTACAGTTTAAAACGATGTTATTGAATTTTGAAAATGTACCCAATATTTTCGTTCACGAAAAAGGCTTGTAAAGCAGCTTCTGATCAGCTAAAACAGATGTTTCAGTACCAAATTCTAACTTCTTCACCAAAGACCGTAAGGCTAATGCGTAAAAGGTCGACCCTACTCGATTGCGGACCGAGAAGGTTCGAAAATTGTCCAACTTTGATGATTTTCTTTTACAAGAATAATTTAGCTTTTTGTTCCTTCCCTTGAAAGAGTTTTTTATGCGACCTCTGACTGACCTTTACTTGAACCAATCCTTTCATCTCATAATTATTTTAATTTTATGGAGTTCCCAGTCGGTCCACTTTCGCGTGACGGGTCATATATAACGAAGCTGAAACTTAATGAATGGTCTCTTCGAAATTTTGCTCTGAGAAATTATTTCTTGAGTTCTAATTAAACGTATAAACTTGAACAGTACGAAAGCCGGGAAGAAATCTGCCTCTGTTATGATTTTGTCCAAGGGCGTAAAAACATGACACGTAGTACGCACAAGCGTAATAAGTATAATATTCGTTGAACAATATCGTCTATGATTGATAAATTATCGAATCAACGCAAGTACAGCTTTTTAAAGTTACATTTGCGATATTTTGATCACCCGTCAACATTTTTATTTAGAACATTCTCTCTGGTTTGGCGCATTCTGTCTGTCTGTCCGCCTCTCTTTCTTTCTCCCTCTTTTAGTCTGTTTTTTCTCTCTTTATATCTTTTTTCTTGATATAAGACATTTAACACAACATTTAAATAGTTTTCGATATTTACAATATTGTGAAAACTTTTTTGTTGAAAAGAAGAGAAGAATTTTTCTTGGTGTAAACGATATTGAACCCGCTTAACACTTATTACAGCTTGAAATGGTGACCATTTTTAATATATAGAAATTTTTTTGTGTGCCGAAATAAAAAAAAAGTGTATAAATTTGAAAAATGTTTCAGAAATGATTTTGAAAATAATTGGCATATTAGAAGAATTTTCGGTACACAGACTAGCACACGCAGAAAGGGTTACCTTCGGTAAATCATTTGTCCTGTGCGCTGTTGTGTAATCGGCAAGATGTCACAATGCTTCCAATAAACAAAACCATCCAGCTACATGTAATTTATAAAATTTTATGACTTAATTAAACACACATTTTATCCTTCAATGATTCAACTGACATGCCGCAAAAGACCAATTTTCAACCGGCGATATACCTAGACACAATCTTCAATCGACAACGGAATACCATCAAAATTGTGTTTAATTGAATTTATTATTCTAATTTTTGTTCATGATATTCATTCGTTATATTTTTGACAAATTGAAAAAAAGTGAAAACATGGGTGAATATTTGTGGATAAAAGAAAATGGAAAAAACGTGAAAAAGGAAATTTGTACCAACAAATAATTATAGTTTGGAGGAATTTTATACTATTTAATTGTCAAAGCCCTGTTGAGGTAGGGGTTTATTCAATGTCTTGATTTAATTTTGCATAATATATTTGATTGACTTTGTAGTAATATGGTTTTGACCAACCATCAAATGTGTTATGTCAAGCCTTTTTTGTGTTTTTTTTTATATATCTGTATAATAAACAAAAGTTGAAGCTAAACGATTTGTCACTGTGAAATATTACTCTCATTTAGATCAAATTGGATTTCCTTCCGAAGTTTTTACCAAATTTACGAAGTGAACAGTCTGAAAAATGCCGATTTTAATTTGTGAGAGAAAAATGTTTTTTTTTTGTTTTTTTTTTTAACAAGATTACATCGTTACAACGGCGTGAAAACACTCTTACCATGCCATAGTTTCCGACTTACGTTTATCCGGACCTTAGACTCGTGACTAGATATCTCAAATTTAGGGTTTAAAGTAAACATATCTGTAGTTTCCGCTTACTTAGGTTTAAACTGTTCTGACTGCACAAGTTGATAGCGGTATAACAATATCGAACCTTCGTGTTGTTGTTCGATAGCTGTGATAATAACAAGCGTTCGCCTTGTTTACCTTCGAGAGGAATGCCTACAATGACGTCACACCCATTGCGCAAGTGCGAAAATCCGTTTTCGGCCAGGTGAAAAATTCCAATAAATCACGGTCGTTCTTTTGTAAATGTTGTCCCTTTGGTTGTGTGTTTTTCGACGCGGATTTTTTATACTTTTTTATTTCAATTAAACTGATTGAATTATATATTTAGTTCTTGTTCGAAAAATAGCTTTTCATTTGATCTTTAACTCTTGGTCAATTATTACTTTTCAATTACGACATTGTGTATTTGTACATATGCAAATCTAAATTGTCTCCTTGAACTAGAAGCTTTGATTTATAAAAATCTTCCCTAAACTAATGGTCGTTTGTTTAACAGAAATGTGACCAATGTTTTTCTTTTTTTTTTTTGAAGAATTAAGAAAATAGTAATAAATTAATATACATCAATTTCATTGTATGATGATATTCCTAATTGAATATATTTCCCCTTTTACATCTGTTTAGATAACAGACCAAGGGAGGTAAGCTGTCTCATATAAAAACAAACAGTTTTGTTATCCACCTTGTATAACAATTTAGATGATTGTCGTCAAATCCTCGATGTTTCTCTAGAACTTTTGCTAGGTATCGAAACGTTGTAACTTCAATTAGAAATGATAGTCTATACTGACGATATCTTTAACTAGAACGGTTAATTTTCAGAGTACTTCATAAACATCTTATCTTAAACTGCATTTTCTTTTTAGAAAAATCGGATATTTCCAGTTTTTTTTTTTTTCTCTAATTTACTTTCGACAAGCCAACGATGTCTTTATTAAACCTCTACACGAAATGGAACCATCATAGATTCATAAAATAAACGTTTGTAAAGAGATAATGGTTTGGACATTGATAAAATAGAGACCAAAGAAAGATGTTCTGGGCATTCTAGATGCAGAAAATGATATATACGAAAAGCTTTGACCTTGGCCAGGCTGTGCACAATACACACACTGACTAGGGGCGACACTTTTGCGCTTTTAAGATAGCCCATTCTTTAATGCTTTTAGGTGGTTTATCGAGAAATAACGGTAGATTATCACTTGATAATCTCACCGCAAAAGTATTGAAATTATCAAAAACTTAAACCCTGCTTTGGTGCATTTCATCATATCTGACGTCATGTATGCGGGGCGAAATTAGTGACGTCACAATAAACGTTGCATAGCAATCACGCGCAAAATGACGCGCTTTACGAAAATATGTCCTAGAAATTTCACATTTTGTCTCATTTTTGCAATAAAGAAATCGAATAATCGTTTGTTTTTCGCGTAAGATCGATTTATTTTTCATTTCGTGAACAACAAAGGCTATATTTTCACTCGTGGCTCCGCCACTCGAGAAATTATGGCGTTGTTGTTCACTCAATGAAATATAAATCGATCTTACACTGAAACAAACGATTATCCTCTATTTTTCCCATGACGGGTCACCAATTTCATTGCGTTTCTTTTTAAATCATTATCATCAAGTATGCTTAAAAAAAGAAGAAAAAAAGGCCAGCCAATTATTAGGAGTTTGCCCTTTTCTTGCAATACCTTTGGTTATCTAATCGGGTCCAATTAAATTTATAGTTCATTATTAATCATCTGAATTGTAAACACATTAAGAAACAAATCTGTTAAACGACTTTGTTTTTAAATTTAAATTCAATTCATAATTACGTCACTGATTTATGTGTTTCACGTCACTGAATTTTGTTTACTTCGTCATCAAGGTTGCCTTTTCCTATTGGTTTTATCTACTAATTGACTGATTATCTAGTACAGCTGTGAACCCTTCAATCGCTCACACCATAGGAGAAAATTTGTTTTCTGAAAATTATGCAGATTTTTTTAGTGAATGTCAAATTAAACGTTGTAAATACAGCTTAAAGCTGTAGCTACTAGCTACAACACTTAAGGTGTCAATCAACAAATTGTTGTTTATTGTAAAACATCAAATACGGAATTTTATTGATTATTTTTACCATTTTATGAAATATACGGGGAAATAGAATATTTCTCTATACAAGATAATTATACAAATTCTAAATCAGTGACGTATTTATGAGGGTTGTTTGTATAAAGTAAAACTTTTCAAGTTAAGAAAGATCTACATTTTCTGTACAAAACTCTGACATGACAAAATATGATAAAATGGATAATAAAGATTATATTATCTAACTTTGTTGTTATTATTATCATTGTCGTTTTCCTACAGGGATTCTTTTGATTTTTAGCTCCAATGGCCGAAGCCACTGGGGCTATTGTCATAGCCTTGTGTCCGTCGTGCGTGCGTCCGTCCGTGCGTCAGTGGGTCCAGTCGTAAACTTATTCTTTAAAAATCTTCTCCTTACAAACTTCTGGATGAATTTCAACCAAACTTTACGAGAATGATCCTTGCGTGATCCTCTTCTTAATTTGTTCAAGAAATTTTGATCAAATGAAAAACATGGATTAAATGGACGCGGCTGATTTCTAAATATAGTAAAAAGTGACTTTTCTCAGAACCAAATTGATGGATTCTTATTAGATTTTCCATGAATGATCCTTGGATGACCCTTTATCAGTCTACAAAAAAATATTGTAATCTGATGAAAAATATGTATTTTATGGGCGGAAATTATTTCTCTATTATGTAGTGGAAACTTTGAAAATCAATTTTCTTAGAACCTTACTGATGGATATCAAACAAATTTCACTGGAATGTCCCTCTGTAACTCTTTATCAGACTGCAAAATAGTATTTTGATAGAATGATTAGTATCAAACTGGCGTATGTCAATTTTCTTTGTGTTTTTCATTGATCATGAATTTCTCTTTCCAGAAATATTTCAGCATGTGACTTATCATGCTTGTAGAAAAAAGTGGAAACACACTTAAAAATACTTAAATACTCATCTCATCATAGCAATTAATCCAGGTCTGTCGAGCGAATCAACTGCACATGCAGCTCTAGTCATCTCTTTATTTTTCAATGTGCGACAAATTCAGCCCTGTTTCATCAAGGTAGATTTACAAAATTCACTCGATAATTTAAACAGTTATTGTAATACATGGAGCCTTTCGGTCAATACAGAGAAAACGAAAATAATGGTTTTCCGCAAACGAGGTAAATTAGAGCTAAACGAGTCTTGGACCTATAATGGCCAATCCATCGAAATTGTTGACGATTTTAATTACCTTGTTGTAGTATTTGGCTGTTTTGGATCTTTTGCATCAAATCAACAATACATAAGTGGCAAAACTCTTAAAGCAATGAACGTGCTGAACAACCACCTTCGTAAATTCTCTTTACCCCCGAAGGAATGTTTACAGCTTTTCGACACTTTTGTTAGCTCAATACTAAGTTATGGTAGCCAAATATGGGGTCTAAATAAATCAAAACCGATCGAAAGAATCCATTTAAAATTTTTGAAATGTTTACTACGAGTTAAAAGCACGACGAGCAATGCTGGTGTCCATCTTGAATTAGGTCGGTATCCTTTGTACATAAATAGATTCGTTCTAGCCTTAAAGTACTGGTTTAAGTTACTCTCCACTGACAATATCATATTGAGAACTATATATGTTTCACTTCTAAATGACCTTGGGAAACACAAAAATTGGCTTACAGCTCTTTAAGAAATTCTAGCTGAAAATGGTTTTCAATACGTTTGGTCGAACCCTTGGTCTGTGAACCAAAAAACCTTTGTGCAAGAATTTAAGCAGAGGCTAGTAGATAATTTCATTCAATCATTGTACTCAGACCTAAGTTCTAATAGAATTTTAACATTTTATAAATATATTAAACCGGTGTCTTCCCGATTCTCCCACATTTGAAAATCCAATAATACCATATACCTGGTGGGGAGACGGGGATAAGGGAAAACGTGTGATTACAGTCAGGTTCAAACTGTCTTCCAATTCTTTAAGTATTTATCGATTATTGCAAACATATTAGCGGTTTGTGCGATAAGTCCAATCAAACCAATTAAGGTCGGTCAAAATAAAAGGTCCGTCTTTAAGTATTCTTAGGAAAATGACTTTCAAAGTTTAAGTGATGATTTAATTTAATTATTCTAATTATGACGAAAGTAAGAAAAATTGAAATGGGAAAAATCATAAATCGCTAAACTCTGAAAGTAAAAACAAGTCATGGCAAACGCGCAGCTTCATCTAGATTTTGTTCGAAACAAACACGGTGGAATGAGCCTAGTTTTGGATGGTCATAGATATATTGTAAGTATAATTCTAAAATTGAGAATAGTAAAGAGTGAATGTCGGAGAATTAGTAAAAGACTAAAATGGGCAATGTGGGAGAAAGAGGGAAAATATTGAAAAGAGGGAATAGAGTGGTAAGAAAAGATGGAATATATTTTAAGTTCACTATAAAAAATATTCTTTTACTTCTTGCAGGTCAAGAGTCGCACTGGACATGCGCTGACAAGATTTGTCCCTCCAGAGTCACTACCAGAGATGGAATTCTCATCGGAGCCAACAGAAACCACACTCACGCTGCTGATCCCTTCCTGGTTGAGAAAGACAACGTCATGGCAGAGAAGAGCTCACTTCGCTACGGAACCGCGAATGGAACGTCGACGCGGCGTCACTAATAGAGCAGCTTCCAACATTCGAGGGGTGCAAGTCACAGCTATACAGAGAGAAAGGCAAAGTTAGACCAGCCTTACCAAAACAAAGAGATGATATTCAGCTCGCCGGGGAATGGACGCAGGCAAAGACCGGGGAGCGTTTCCTGCTCATAGATGAAGGTGAAGCACATATATTCATAGTATTCGCCACCGATAGTAACTTACAGAACCTATGTCACACTAGAACGATCTACGGGGATGGCACATTCTACACATGTCCTGGACAGTTCTACCAGCTTTATACATGGCATACGTTCGTCGACGGACACATACATACATACATACATACATATATTTTATTGCATAAAGCATTTTTACATGCTTAAAGCATACATATAGCAATTGGTTACAATATAACATGGATTAACATGAAGAGCTTGTATTAAACAATTAGAAACAATAATACTTATTTTAATAACAGAAATATGGATAACATTCAGATCTCTCTAATTTCAATAATATAAAATTAAATTTTATCAAGTTATGTTCTTAGCTGGTTTGCGTGATAGATAAATTTACCTAAGTTGTTAAGTTTCTTTCGCGAAGTGTCGCATAACAAATTAATAAATTTCTGGATCGTTGGCCACGTGTAGTAATAGCGCTTGAGATATTCATTTCGTAGATTTGAATATTTTGGACAGACTAGCAGAAAATGATACTCGTTTTCAATTGAATTCATATTACAATTTTCACTAGTTCGAAGGTTTCTATTACGATTTTTATATCTACCTTGTTCAATTTCAAGATTATGAGACGGGGTTCGGAATCTTGTTAAAGCTATTCTAAATTTTGATTCTTTGACCGTAAACAAATATTTTTCTAAAGTAAAAGATTATTTAAATAGGCAATAGGTTTCTAATCGTGAAGAATTATTTATTGATGAATACCATTGTTGATAATAATTCTGTAGAATATAATATTTTATTGGCTTAAATTCTATTTGCATCGTTGATTGGTTTTGCCAAATGAATAAAAGTCCATTTTCTGTGAGGATCTGTTTGATATGTATGCCCAATTATGACCATCGTATGTCAGTCCATTTTCAGCATCTTTCTTAAGCATAATATACGTTTTGTATAGAATACTACTTTGATTTTGATTTAAGATTTTTAGCCAATATTTTATCATAATAGTTTTTCTGTGAATGTACATAGGTATTCTTCCTAATTCGCCATATAGTGCGTCTCGATTCGTTGAGAGCTTAACATTTAGTTTTTTTCTACAAAATTTGGAATGGATAAGTTCTATATCTGGAGCGGAATGAATTCCAATAATTTCTCCCGAATAATTCAATACAGTTCCTACCAGCGAATGGAACAGTTTAATTTTTTGCCCGATCGGTAATTCGATTTCATTGAATAAAATGAATAATTTATGCAATGCATAATACGCATGTTTCGCTAGATATTTTTGAGTTTGGTTTAAGTTGCCATTTTTGAATAGATAAACCCCGATATATTTAAATGATTTGACTACTTCTATTCGCGTGCTATACAAAAAGAAGTACAGAACAGAACAGAACAGAACAAATCTTTTATTTACATCCAAGTACATATATGTACAATTAGGACAAATAAATTGGAACATATGTAATAGTAAATTTAACATATCCGGTTATCCAAGACTTAAGATATAGAAAATATGTTCATGTTTCGAGGGATAGATTATTAACGAGTCTATTTTGGTCATCGAAGCAGTGTTAGAAATTGATCGAATACTGTAACTACAGAAGTAATGTGTGGTATGGCACTGTTTTCTTGTTTTAAATGATGCGCGTTTTTTAATTTTTCGGTTTCGCTTTTTTCCAAAATATTTAAAAGCTGTATTGAAAAGTAACGAGCTAAAAGTCTGTACCGATTCGTCAATGGATATATTGCCATTATCCAATCTTGTTGTAATATTTCCTAATAAGGTATTCTGTTTCGATAGGTCTTCATAAAATAACGTGGACTGCGTGCTGTCCCATGATATATATTCCTGCGAGGGCGTGTATAGTCGGTCACGTGTAGTCTCGAGGCGGGGGCTGTATATACTAAAATGGATTTTCAATTGGAAAACGTAAGCCAAAAAGCACATGAAATGTTTTGAGGTAAAAGAAAGTTGCTTGGGATAAGCAACTGTTCCTTTTATTTCAATGATTTCAATTCTCGTTTGCGATGAAATAGGGACCTGATATGGCATAGAATAACGAATATGTTCGTGACTCGAAATCTAATATTTCCCATTGAAACGCTCGTGGAACAAGGTTGAGGAACTTACCAATAATTTAGCCCCAGGCAGGGATTATCCCACACATTACCTGTATCGATTTTTTATCGATTTTTTCAAATGTGGGAGAATCGGGAATAAACCATTAAACCGACATTTGAATATTCGCCATATTTAAGTATTATTCATAATCCTAATTTGAGATCTTTTATAACAAAAATTAGACTTTCATCTCATTCTCTTCGTGCAGAAACAGGACGATATGGAAACGACAGAGTTGACAGATCTCTTCGGATTTGTACTTTTTGCAATTCGCAAGAAATAGAGGACGAATTCCATTTTGTATTATCATGTAATAAGTACACAGACTTGCGAAAAAGATTCTTAAAAAAGTACTACTATTCTAGGCCTAATATGGTAAAATTCACTGATCTACTTCAAAGTGGGAATAAGAATATAATACTGAATTTATCCTAATACTTGCGTGGGGCTTTTGCACGAAGAATTTCTTTAAAACATCAAGACCAATTTAACTAAGTAAAAATACTTACCAAAGTTAGGCAAATAAGTATATTGTACTTTGATATGTTTTAATACCATTAAAATGTATACATAGAAACTCTAACAGTGAGATAGGAATTCGGTGCATATTACCAGAAAAAAGGAATTCTCCAATACTAACTTCCTTCCTCGAACTAACTTTAATTCAACTAACCTTTAAATTTGTTTTATGGAAATAAAATCATTGTCTGGCGACCGGAGTATCGTATCTACAGTTTAAATAGACTGTAGCTGCGCGATTCTGACCACCAAACAAATGATTCATATTGCTATTCTGTTCGTAAGAGTGCAAAATTGTAAGAGCTAGTATGAAGCGAGAGTGTGCACACGTGACAAATTTATCATTATGTTAAATGTATTATCTATTTTGTATGACGAAAAACTTTTGTAGTTTAAGTCAATAAAATTTCTTCATCTTCTTCTTCCTGTTTCATCTCCTCATTCGCATCGTGCCTTTTATTTTATTTTAATAAAGAGGCCTTTAATTGATTGTAACAATAATATCATCCAATGAGCGCCCCTTGCTTAAGCTTATTAGATAGACCAGATCATTAGTTTGGATACAGCCCCGTGATCAAAATGACACAATATTTACCAACTGACCAGAATGACAAAATATTTACAAATTAAAAAGAATGATGTCCTGCTTTGCATGTACGGGGCTCACTTGCAAAACCGCCTTGTCATCTTATGTTTTCATCCTGAACGCAGGGCTGGTTTAGCCAATTACCCAAGTTTTATATATTTGATATTCAATAGATCGCTGCTGTAATTCAAGTCATCAACTGGCAATGCAAAAAAACTAATTTCATAATGAGATGGCTGTTAAACGCCGACATCATTCCCTTTTTTTGTCCTCAGCATTCTCGTAGACGAAACTTTGGGTTAGAATATAATGTAGCTTTTGGGCTCAATTTCAAAACAATTCCTCCACTCGACCTCGACTCATACTCGAAAAAGGAAGCCTTAAGGAACGCTCGAGGAGTCCTCCAGTTAGGTCCCCTCGAGTGACTAATTTGTATTCCGAGTCGTCAACCGCCCTCCACTTTCTCGAGGGACAAAAGAGTATCCCTTCATCCATGAAAGGCACGTGACTCTCGGTATTTACCGCAATTTTATGCAAATCAAAGTAATGAAAGTCCTGTAGGGGAACAAGTTTCATTCAAGTCAAAGCATTCCGAACTTTAGAATTGTAAAAAAAAAGAGAGAAAAAAATAGAAAAAACATAGAAATTAGAAATATATATGTTAAAACGATAGAAGCTACTTCCGACGATCTAAATAAAAATTGGTTTCAATAGTGGCCATTTGAATGAGGGATAAATGTTTTTAAAAAATAATTATGGGGAATCGTTATTGGACATCTTGCGAAAACAACGCGAAATCACTTTCTACATAATTGATTGATTGAATGGAGCTTAACGCCGCTTTCAACATTATTTCAGTTATATCGCGGCGGCTGGAGCACCTAACAGTGGATTCATGGTTTTTCTCTCACCAGCACAACCATCACATTCTATCCTAGCCTCCAGCTGCTATCTCACATAGGTCTACGATTATCTACTCATTGATGAGAGACAAATAGCCGGAAAGAATGAGTGCCGCGCACTTTCTACTTAAATGGAAGGTTGAAATCTTTGCCTCTGAAACTTTAATACGCTTTTAACTTGGTGCATCGGTAACCAAATCCCAGTAGAAGATGTGAAAACTTTATGTTCATATCTACCATCCCGTATAATTTTATATGCGGTTATTAAATAGGTATCTGACAAAATGCCCAAATAGAAAGATGTTGTGATGTTCATATTTCTATATAACTCAACATTCTGTCCATCCAAAGAAGAATGCACAAAATATGCAATACATGTATTATCTCCTACATAGAAATAGAAAATTGCAAAAATAAGACTTTTTTCAGAGGCTAGATGACAATGTTTTCGAATACAAGTCAAATGAACCCTGCATCATTGGTTGGGTGTGGATTTATGGAGAGTTCTCGTTATGAAGCAAAGCCAAAATTGTCTTTGATGAAATTGCCTGTGTTTAGGGTGCAATATAACGTATGCATATGTTTATCTATTGTGCGACGCTTTGCACATATGAACGTTGGTACAATTTTGTAACGTTTCACGAATATTTTCATCTTAAACGCGGTGATCGAATACAGCATGTTTCTCGGAATTGTCGCTATACTATCATATATCCCGGTTCCGAAAGAAACAATACAGCCTACTATCCTTGCGAACACAATCGTTGCGTGGTCGTATACCATGCGTAGAATTTTTCTTATCCGCGACCCAGAGAATGCAGGTTATTCCGAAGCCAGTGCGAGGCGTTGGTCCACAAGTCAGAATAATGTGTAAATCAGTCAAATTTCCATCCTGAAACATGAGTAGGGGATACTTGATTTTTAAACATTTATTTTCGTTTTTTTCTTTGCAAATCGCCCATTTCACTAGCTGTCCAATACTACTTAATATTTGAGTGGTATTCTAAAACGCGTGATTGAGTGGCGTTCAAGGACCGATCGCTGTTCCTCGAGAAACCCTCACTTTATCGAGTGACCTCGAACCTACCTTACATCCTGGAATACCAATCCACCCTTAGCCATGAAAATCGTTCACGAAACGGACTGCACGCACCAATTAAAGGTAATTATTTCGAGCAGTTCGAGTCGAGGAAAGCTGGAGGAACGTCTTGAAATTAGGCCCTAAATATTTTACCTATGTTGTTACTAAACGTGAATTATACAAATGAATTATCAAATTTGAAAGTGTGTATTGCGTAATATTACACAAAATACTTATATGGCGCGACGTCAGTCCCATGTTGAAAATCACAACGCTCATGAAACAATTGGGAAATTATATCCCGAGTCAAAATTTTCAAAACGTTTGTCAACATTTTTCGCATCCTTTACGCAGGGTAGGATGCATGAATCCTGGCATGAATCAATTACCGGTATTTTGTCTTAAAAGTGTCCGAGATGTTAAATGTATAATACGTACTTAGCGTTTTTTTGAAAAATATTATTATTTCATATAATAAAAGACGCGCATATTTTTCATTTTTCTCTTTTAAATGGGCATTTTGTCGATTTACTGACAAGCTGTGTTTTATTTGATGTTTATCATTTTAATGAAATCCTATTTCATTCTGTTTGGCACCAGAGCTTATATGTATCACTTGAAATCGGAATTAAGACAACATGGAGGATCATTTCCGAATGGTAATAAAACAGCCATCGATGATTTATTTTGGCGATTTATCGACCGGTTTTCAATATTGCTTCAACCATTTTAAGCATTTATTAAAACCGTGCTGATCATTTCGACTTTCAATCTTGTTCGTCTTAGGAGAATAACCGATAATTATTATAACCTAAAACATGATGACACGTGACAAACTTTGTGACACTGTTTGAGAAGGCGCTAATTGACACGTGACATGACGTCATCAATCAATGAAGTTTATCTCAGACGACCGTTATAGTAGGTGTCAAAAAACAATATTGGATATTTAATCGAACGTGTGGGTGAAAATTGTTAAAGATTTCAATACCTCTGTAGCGAATGAACTAGGCTTCTGGACTTAAACACCATTTTATCAAAGATTCGACATCTCGCTAAACGAAATAGCATTCGAATTCCTCTTAGCACAATCGTTAACTATCAGACGTTCAAACAATTAAAAGGAGAAACTTTGACTTGTAAAATTTGATTTGAAAAGAAATCCAAATACACAGGTAGCCTAAAATTATTACCATGGCAACATCATCTGACATATCTAGAGTAAGACAGACAAACACAAAGCTTCAGGACATTTGTAGCAGAATTAACAAACTAAACAGAAAAATCGCAGAATTGGATAAAAATTATGATAAAGCATTGAAAGACAACAAGAAAATAGTTTGTTATTCACTGCGCGTGCGCAAGAGAGTAATTGAATCATTGATAGAAGAATTGTGTGAACTGGCAGCGAAGACGGAGGATAAGATGATTGAACAGGTGGCCCGGATGTATGAAACAGGAAGTTAGTTACTTTTCAAGTACGCACGTACAAGAACGCGATTAATAGTTAAACATTAGATGATCGGAGTGAGCTGGCGACGAGGATCGAGGACCGAGGAAAGGATGATTGAAAAGGTGACCCGAGTGTATGAAACCGGAAGCTGGTTATGGATTATCTGCGCATACGCACGATTTTTCTGATACAGGAGCAAGCTAGGACAAGGAATAATAGAACCAGTGATTTGGATAAACAGATATGTTACCCGTCACGCAAAAAAAGAGACGATCTGGGAATTCTGTGAAATAAATATTTGAAAAAGAGATTGGGTCTAGCATTGGTCAACCAGAGGTCGCATTTCAAAAATTCTTTCACTGGAAGGTAGATTATTCATTCTAGATTCAGAAAATAAGCACATTCCGAAAAGTTTCGACCCTAGTCAGTCTGCGCACTCCGCGCAGTCTGACTAGGATCGACACTTTACGCCCAGATAGTCCCTATTCGCGTGACTGGTCACAAATATGAAAACTATCAAGCATGGAATTTAGGAAAATTCATCAAAACATCGTACCGGTTGCATATATATATATATATATATGCAACCGGTACAATGTTTTGATGAATTTTCCTAAATTCCATATTTATACATGTATATATATTTGAGAAACAGGGAAAGTTTTCTTGAAAACCGATTTGAATGTATTCTCCACAACCAGTCCATTTATCGAACATTAAGACTAGACTACTTACCGTCACCGATAATTTTACGGGGCGAGATCATGTATTGACAAGAATATTTTAGCAAATTGGAGAGAAAAATCTTGAAATGTTTCCTTTAAAAAAATCATTTATGAAAACACTTAGCTAATCGCTAAGATAAGTAAAAAAAAGAAACACAATTTAACAATTTCTTCAGTTCCAAAATTTTATACCCTTAAATAGAAACGCTTACAATGTTATAACGATTCAATTCGAGACGTTGCGTCACGTTTAAATCGTAAAACAACTTATGAACCAAAAGGCGAAAGAAGTTTTGTTTAAAACCCTACATTTCTTTTAAATAAAAAACGATAAAAATGTGTGTTTTGTCAAATTTATTTCATTTGAAATATATTATTCAATCATACGGTAAAGAACATCATGAAATTGAAGAGATGAATGATTTTGGAATGAAATTGGATGAGTGAGTGAGCCGATGTATGAATGGAATTCAAGGGAGGTAATCTAATATCGCTAATTTTGTTCAAATGAAAAAATAGGGATATATTTGAACTCCATTTGATGAAAAATACATACAGGTTCTATTACATACCTTTCTTTGTCTTCGTGAACTCATCATACGCTTACAAATTTCAAAAATGTTAGTGAAATCGTGGATCTTATCTACAGATTTTTATTTTGAATGTGGCTTTTATCTCATCATTTGTTGTGATTTGGAGCGTTATATAATAGAATGAGTGAGTGTTTTGGAAGGAATGGAGTGCTGAATGAGCGATTAAAATGGTTTTGATAAGAATGATAGTCAATTTCATGATATTTTTAACTTTATCGATGGGGCTTGCGCAAAACTATCTTTATGCACTTATAATAGTATTGCACTGACCCTTCGTTTTTATGCAGGGCGAAGTTTCGACCTTCAAAAAGTCTTGTGCAAAATGGCAGAAAAGTAAGATTGGAGAGCAGTCATTTATGTGTAAATAATTTTAATTCTCTACGTCTCCATCAACATTCGTGGTCTCTGAATGGCTGGAAAATTGGGTTATTTCTCAATGAAAACAATTTTAAGTATGCAACTTTTTTGTGAAACCTTCCGCACAAAGTAGTCCCATTGAAAATCTATTTCATTAATTAAAATTCTTTATATCATTTATTCATGATATTATAAAATATGAAGAGGGTATTAGTTAATTTCATCAAGGTATGAAACTAAAATCATAATAACGCTTATATATGAAACCACTTCGTGTACTCAGACAGTGTGATTAAGCTTTCAAAGATTCATACCTCGATGAAATCAACATATATCCTATTCATTCCATGAGATATCGTTTAAATGGATATTCGATTTTTAGCCAGCAAAGCGTCAGCTTTGCTGGCTTTAGATAACATACACAATTTTAAGGAAGTATTAACAGGCTTTTGGCGAGCTACGTGATCATTAGATATCGCTCGTACGTCATCAACTCTCTTTAGTGTTTATATCATAGGGGCGACAAAGTAATGTTTTTCAGGTCATTAAGATGAACCCTATGAATTAAAGTTTGAAATATTCCATATGAAAACACGAGGGAAGGATACATGTTTACACTTTCTTTGTTTACATTCTAAGGGTCATACATTTAGCACATTTATGATAAAACTTGTTCAGTTTGTTAGTCAAAATGATAAAACCTTCTGAAAGAGCAAAGTTCATCTGAAAATACAAACGTAGGGACATGAAAATTTGGCTCACCCGTGATGAACAATGACCAGAATACTTTTTATGTCATAAAGGGGACTCGAATAGAAATGAGAACATTTGAACAGAAAAAAGGAAACTCAAATCGGGATTTATGAGAATTTTTTCACCCTCACGGTTGCACAGAGTATTGAAATGTACTGAAATCTGGATTTCCAAGAATGTCACATGTGTGCAAAGTAATGACTGAGCTTGACCAGAATTTTCAGTATGCACACTACATTGCACGGTCACTTGGATGAAGTATATTCAAATAAGAACTCATTCGAAAGTATGCTTTTTAACTCCTCGCTTTATTTTAACCCTGATTTTGTATCATGATAATACATTGTATTTTAAAAGGAACATTACTTGAATATCTATGCTTTGCTAGCTTTCAGTACTTTCAGTACTTTGATTTTATATAGTAAGGACTGCTTTAATGTGTTCTGTTGATTTTCAGTAGAACAGTTATGAAATGTTTTATTCTGCGTAATTAATGAACTGGCAGGGCGGGTCTTAACTGTGACGTAATTTGGCGAGTTAACTTTTCAATAGTTTGGGTTCTTTCAAATTGAGTCGGTAATCATCGTTAACGCGTGCAAATAACTGTATCCTAAAACCTAAAGGATTCACGTGCTTTGAGAGAGTGAACACATTTCATCGTTTGGTTACCAATGCCTCGTAACTTCAGCTTCATTAAGCTGAAGTTACGGGGATTTGGTTACCAATCAACGATTTTAAGGTCTCGAGTTATTTATGTCGACTCTCTTTAGAAGTAGGTTATTTTAGATAAAAGCTGATTTCCCTCAACCTTAAGTGCAACGACCCGTTACTTAGGCTCCGCCCTGCCAGGGCAAAAATCATGGATAATACCAGAGAGATAAGTGTCGTTTGGTTGTTTTTATGTTTTTATTATTAATTAATTTGGTTGTGTCCATCATTGTACTGTTATTTACATCGTGAAATTGACATTAATATCAATCAAAACCATTCTAATTCGCTCACTGAGCGCTTCATTCATTCATTCATTGATTCATTCATTGATTCATTCATTCATTCATTCAAAACACTCACTCAAACCATTCATAAACGCTCAAAATTACTAAAAAATATGAGATCAGCAACTACATTCAAAATGAATAGGGCTAGAACCAAATCCCGATTCACCGAAATTATTCAAATTTTTAGCGTCTGATTGGTTCTTGACGAAATAGGAAGCTAATTCAAGAACTTTTATGCATATTTTATTAAAGGGAGGTAATACAAATAGCTAATTTTGTTCATCCTGAACAAAATTTGCTATATATGAGTATCTCCCATTAAAATCACTCACAACTCGCTCCACACTCATTCAATTTCATTCCTAAATCAGTGCAAAATCATTCACCTTACCAATTTCACGATGTTCTTAACTGTAATAAGCGAAAAATTGTTTCATTCTCTATTAAAGTAATATGAGACGGATGAAGAAATCTGCATCATGATATATTAGTCTTTACACTTAAATAAACTCATGATATTGAATTATTACGTATGAATGGAGATTTTGTTTACTTTACTTCGGCCTTTAATAAAGCTTAAATTTTTTGGTAACCCACTTGACTATTTCATGACAGAAAGAAATATCGGAAATACAAACGCACGGATAAAAAGGGGAGTTTTTTTGAATAAATTGTATATACACTTTTGAAGAAATTGTATAAACCTCTTATGCATTTGAATGTCATGAAATCAACCAGTCGCTATGGTAGCAAATCTGCGCATTTACGAGTAATATAGACTGGTAAACCTGTCCCATCTACGATACCCTTCGATACTCAATATCGACAGATTGAGGCAGGCTCGCCAATCAACAAGTTATATAGCGCTTTAATAATCCGGGATGAAATGATTAAAACTACATATCGGCTTTATATAAGAGATATATTTGAATTTTCAGATTTAATTTGAGAAAAGCTGATCTTAACAGAGTCTAGAATATGCCTTGGCTCGCTTAATAAAATCACATTAAGAACATTTTATACACAAAACACCAATTTTTGAAACGCTCTGATAAAAGAAAGAACGCGAAAACGTGAGTTAGATGACGTCATTTAGAAAGTGATCTTACACATGTGTACATTTGTAAGACAAGTTCATCTTTGGTGGTTGTTCGTTATTGAAGGCTGAAGAAGCTTAGTCAGAAAATTGTAATTTTACATAAATACGGAAAATCGTACATGAATAAAAATCGATTTAAACAATGATATTAAAAGAACACTTTAAAGCCCCAGTCTGTGTTTAGAGTTAAAAAGTCGCTCTTTCGTGAATATTCTTTGAATATTTCTTCTTGATTCAGTCTTATGTAAGATGAGTTACATAAAAATACAAATCAATCGACAAACGGTGGCTTTTTCGTGAAATGCATTATTTTCCGTATAAATAAATGTGCAAATAAGATTTTGGTGACGTGAAATACGCCGACGTGCAGGAGCAGTATAGAAGCGGTATTCAAATCGGAGTCCGAAATGTTGCGAGTCAAAACATATTCATCAAGTAAGGCCGCGTCATAATCATTTACATTACCGTATATTGGAATGACAAAAAATCAAGCTTATCTTTGAGCATAAAAGTCTAGTTTTTGTGTACATAATCGTCTAAGATCGTTGTCTTGCGTTGAGGAAATGTTCACAAACACAGACGGGGGCTTAAACGGAGGAACTAAATGTAAAGCGCGTGGACAATTAAAAGAACCGTGGTAATTTTGAAAGATTTCTGCGTGAAAATTAATCTAGATTTTTAGTACAAACGTTCACTATAAAACACCGTGGAAATGACATTCATTCCTATCAAAATCATTCCGAATCGTTCACTCAGCGCTCCATACATTTCTGAAAAACTCAAATCATGCAAAAACGCCCTAATATCACTAAAATAATAAGATCATCAACAACAACAACAAAAAAAGATAAAAATCGCTAAGAAATTATCACTGATGAAATTAAATTCAAAAGCGCCTGTTTGGTTCGCGAAGACAAAGGAACCTTTTTAACGAAATTGTTTGTATTTTAGATTAAAGGGAGGCAATAAATATCGCTAATTTTATTGATATTGAATACAATATGTATAGCCCCGCCCCCTTAAATAACACTCAAAACTCACTCAATGCACTCATTCAATGCCATTTCAAAATCATTCCAAAATCATTCACATTCATTTTGTTAATTCCACGATGTTGTTGAAGTGTTCACTACATTGCCGAATAAATATATACGTACTGTCATAACAAATAGAATATTTCGTAACTCTAAGCGCGTGGTCTTATTCTCTTTGTGAGCAGTTGATCCTCAACAAAGCTAGTGCATTGTTTACAAATTCGAATCTAACATCGAATAAACATTAAAATGCTTTACATGGGTAATATGAATTGAATTCTTTTCTTAGTTTGTTTAAAATTTAATCTATGTTGTGTGTATAAATAATCGCGCTTTCTAATTGGATGGACAGTTGGTATTATTCCTCAAAACAATTTCGAGTACGAAGCTAATGTGTGAGCTTCCTCATTACAAATATGTTCTTAATTAATCTGAAAAGGTTTTCTTCGATATATTTAATTATAAGATATGAAGAGAGTATATATTGATTTCATACAGTTATGAAAATAAAACCTTATCACACTAATGTATGAATACGCGAAGTACGCTTCGCGTATTCATACAGTGTGATTATGTTTTTAGTTTCATACCATCATGACTGCAATGAAATCAACAAATTAATACTCATGTACTCTCTTCATCTCTTAACAACATTGGTAGTTTTCAATGAAATAAATTATTGTTCGTTTATGATATGATTAACAGAGGTCACGTGAGAGGTCACGTGAGTAATGGTATCTTCTCTTCCTTTTCCTCTCTTGTATTATGACTCGGTCGTCTTTCCTCCTTGATCACGTGATGTCTTTTTTTAGGATGTTTGATTCTATAATCTGCGGCGCGTTTAGCACGTTCTCGTGCAGCCATGGCGTCTCTGTCATCCGGGCTGAGGTTCATTCTTTGATCTCTGTAATGTACATATTACATTAAAATAGTCATTACACGATTATTATGATATATGTCTATACTATGAATAATAGTGGACCAATTTTCAGTATCGCTTAGTGTTTTGTATAAAAAAATTTCTAACGAGGTCGGGAGAATTGATAAATGTCGAGGCTTTGCCGAAGAATTTTTTTTCATACAATACATTAGGTACGTATTAAATTTATCTTGATCCTTTGTTTGAATACTATGGTCAACAGTCATTATTTGGGTTTATACCGCTTCAGTCAAAGTTTTTCTTCGTGCATCTACGTAATTAGGCAATGATCCCGCTTTCCATGGTGTTTTTGAAGTCACACACACAACGTTGATTACTGAGGAATAGTTAATATGTTTGGCGAATTATACAATGCTTAGTTTGAAGTTAATTTATTTAGTATAACTGATATCTGACCAACAGTGAATAGAGTCTGGTTGTCTCGTTCAGCAAAACCCTGAGGATTCAAAACGGGAGTCAATAGTTTGATCATCTGTCTATTGGACTTTCATTTAAGAAGATTATCCCCCATATACTTACTTTTCATTGAAAGCCCAACTTGTGTTAAATGTGTCTCCAAACTTATAAGGTGCTCTTGCCAAAAAGTGGGTTAAGGTCGCCATACGATGCACGATCATGGCTAGAAACTGAATCACTAAAACTAAACTAAACATCACCAGTACCAATAAACCTGAAAAATATCAAATAAAAAAAGTGTCCATAAGGACCTTCTGGTGTCTTCCATACATTCTTCTGATTGACGTTATCTGCGTCTGTTGGCTTATCAGGCCGTCCTGATCCGTCCATATTCAAGATAATATATTTCATTGAGGCGCAACTTGTCATAAGTGTCCATTTTTCATCCTAATTATGCCAAATGTAGGATTCCTGTTTCTATTTACTTTTAATATTTAGACAGATTTCCATAACATTTCACACGTGTGTACATCTTATTGTGACAAAACAAGTTTCTATTGACTCTGGTCCCTATATAAAAGGTCAAGGTCACAAGCGGAGATCAAATGTCAGTTTAAACTCCCATATATCTCTTGAATATATGGATATATTCATGAAATTACACATAATGTGTTAATGTCGATGTGCTTAAATAGGTCTCTATTGAATCTAATTCTAATTCAAAAGGTCAAGGTCACAGATGGAGGTCGAATGTCAAGTTTTGACCTGTCTTATTTCCCATAAAAAATGATCCGGTTTAAATCATATATAACATACTTTCAGGTGACATCGAGCACTTTATTTATGGTATTTGGGTCAAACCGCATGGTCTAGGTAGATGAAAGATTAATATGTTTTTCAAAAATCAAGAACCTTAATACCAGATAAAAGGACATCCTGTCGTCAGATTGCTTTTGTGCTATAATTAAATCTGCTTACTGATTCAAGAGAAATAAACAACTAGTAACGGTAGGCTATTGAATATAGAACTAAAAGTGACGTTATGAAAAGTGTGACTGTATGACGTGCTATTATAGTAATGAACTGTATTTCTTATACTAGACTAAACATTGCCAATGCCAATAGACCTTAAAATACCCGTTTAAGGTATTTATAAGGTCGATATACGATATACATATGATTATAACTAGGAACTGCATCACAAATAATAAACTAAAAGTCATCAGAACCAATACACACGGAAATAATGAGTAAACGTGACGTCATGTTTAAGGTTATCATACGATAGGTGGCTATGAATTGTATCTCTCGCAGGATTTGTCAAACATCACCATCAAAAAACATATACATAGAGGATATTGAAAAAGTGGTCGTGGAACACCGAGTTTATTAAACGAGTCATCTATAATAGATAAAAACGAGGCTACGCCGAGTTAAATAAATTCGGTATTTTATGAGCAAATTTTTTTTATATTCCATTTAAAATATGTCCCGAATTTTCGCGAGAAACGTCAAAATTCTTGAAATTAAACACTTCAATTTTCCGCCAATCTTTAAAACCCAAGCCGTCATCATAGCGCAGTTGGTAGCGCGTCGGACTGTTAATCTAGAGGTCCCGGGTTCGATCCCCGACGGCGGCACTCATTCTTTCCGACTATTTGTCTCCCACCAATGGGTTGATAATCGTAGACCTATGTGAGATAGCAGCTGGAGGCTAGGAAAGAATGTGGTGGTTGTACTGGTTAGGGAAATACAAGGAAACCATTGTTAGGTGCTCCAGCCGCCGCGATATAACCGAAAAAATGTTGAAAGCGGCGTAAAACTCCATTCAATCAATCAATTAAAAGCCGTTTTAAACTGACATCACAATATATACATTATGATGTCATTTTCGCGGTTACAAAATATCTAGCGTTGTCGTTCTGAGCTCATTAGCATAGTTATTCCACTAGTGTAATAACACTCTTCTTATATCAAAAATATTCAAAGGGGGTAATTTCACTCCCGCGACGTCGGTCATTTATAGTACTCGTTACAAAAACTAAACAATATTGTTTCTATCATCAATTTAGTAGTTTTTGTCGTATTCGTCGTAGCTGTTGTTGTATTGTCTATTTTCGAAACTTACCCACAGGGTTCGAGCCATATGTAGCCAGGAGCTCTCCTTTACTAGCCAGTGTTTCTATCAATATCAGCCAAAGTGTATTAGACACAGCAAACACCATAAGCCAGGCATTACGTAAATCACCGAGTTTGTCTGAAAGAATATCAGGAACAAAGTTATGAAAGTATTCTCTCTATACAAGTCTAACAAAATTGATATTTGCTTACTCAATTACAACGTCATATTGTTATCCATGATTACCGTATCAAATTCGAAATGAAGTCCTCAAGTATTGATATAAGTTGTTCCCTCTCTGTTTTAAACTCATGAAATGATGATTTATATTGTTTTTTTTTAAATCACAAATTAACATATTGCTTCGCTGTCAGGAACAAAGTAGGTTGGGACAAACCTCTTGCATGTTCTTGAATAACACGTATTTCCTCTTCTTACCAAAAAGAATATAAAGTGGGACAAGAATGGGGTCTTATTTTGTTTAACTAAATCTTTAAACCTCATCCTGCCGACTGTAGACGTTTGTTCAAACAAATAGCTTATTATGACCAAAATACGTTTTCGAGATTTTCCCCAAAATATTGAAACAGAGTAGGCAGTGTATGCTAAGATTAGTCTGAACGACCGTCTAGGCTTACAATTATGTTTGCTTTTACCAGAGCATTGTTTTCAAAAGCAATATATCATGAACAGCTGGAAATAAGTTGTTTTTTTCCTGAACCTAATAATTTTCTTCTCAAATACAAATTCGATTATGCCTGCCTTTACTTCTAATACATGTTCAAACATATTCATTTTGACTTAGAATCATATTTCTTTTTTCAATATAATATTTATACACATACACTCATGTCTTGTCTAATGACAATATATCCTTATTCCATTTGATTCTTTAAACCTTCTTTCACGAAAACCAGGTACTTACATATCAGCCTTACAATTTTATCACATTCACCGTCCTACACCCAAGATCAATAGACACTTAACCAAGATCAAGACAGATTTTCACACGTTTGTTGTCTAGGTGCCCATTACGAAGGGCGAGGTTGTCAAAATCGTGAGGCCCGTATCTTCCACGATAGCTACCCCTTATGATGTATCACATACATGTTTATAGCCACATGGAAAAAAAACGAGTAAAGGCCGCACCGACGTATAAGCCGAACGCGTGACAATTTTTTGACAAAAAATGACAGATAAGCCGCGGCTCATTATCCAGAAATTACTGTAGATTGATATTTTAATCTTTTGGACCGTCAATCGTCACTCTTACCGTACTTACATTTCAACTACCTTGTTGATCCAAACACTTCACATTACGGTAGTAATCGCGTCACATCCTCAAATCATACTTATTTTGATGCTATTTTAAAAATATTATGACTCATCATACAGATATAAAACTTGTTTCTTTTCTTTACAAACGTGACTATAAATGTACCAACTTCTTAATTCCTCTTCTGACCTAAACACTTTAGATTGTTGCAGTAACCTTTTTTTTTTTTTATAAAATTGTTAATGAAATTGTACCTACTTTTTAATTCCTCCTCTGACCCAAACATTGAAGATTGAGGCAGTAACCGTTTTAACATCAATTTATTATTCTAGTTGTACTTACTTTTTTATTCATCCTCTGACCAAAAGATTCTGTATATTGTGGCAGTAGCCGTTTTGTGCTCAAATTGTAACTGTAATAGTACGGACTTTTTAATTCATCCTCTGACCCAAATATTGTAGAATGAGGCATTAACCGTTTTGCCCTAAAATTGTTACTGTTATTGTACCTTCTTTTCAATTCCTCTTCTGACCAAACACTGTAGACTGAGGCAGTAACCTTTTTGTCTTCAAATTATTATTCTAGTTGTACCTTCTTTTTAATCTCTCTTCTGACCAAAACACAGTCAATTGTGACAGTAACCTTTTTGTCCTCAAATTGTAACAGTAATTGTACCTACTTTTTAATTCCCCTTCTAACCCCTAAACTGTGGACTGAGGCAGTTATCTTTTTGTGCTCAAATTGTTACTGTTACCTACTTTTCAACTCCTCTTCCGACCCAAATACTGTAGATTGTGGCAGTAATCCTTTTGTCTTCAAATTATTATTCTAGTTGTTCCTACTAATTAATCCCTCTCCTGACCCAAACTCTGTAGATTGAGGCAGTAAACTTTTTGTCCTCAAACCGTTTTATTAAGTGTTCCTACTTTTTAATTCCTCTTCTAACCCAAAAACTGTGGACTGATGCAGTTATCTTTTTGTGCTCAAATTGGTACTGTTATTGTACCTACTTTTTAACTCCTCTTCCGACCCAAATACTGTAGATTGTGGCAGTAACCGTTTTGACCTCAAATCATCCCAGAAATCAAATTCTTCCGGGCTGACGTCACACAAATAGTTTTCTTGTACACTGTCGATTGCTTTCTGGATCTCCATTAACCTGCGCTCTCCTGTGGAAATTGATTTATATAAAAGTGTTAATTAAAGTCATTAAGGCACGGAATTAAAAACTTAATCCCACTGTATGAATACACGAAGCGTATTCATAATTAGGTATTTAGATTATTCCACGTTGATTTAGAAGAATATCTCTTCATGTGTTATAATTTAATAGCAGGAAGAAAAACGCAAATTTTTCACATGATTAAAAAAGCGAAGAAAAAACAAAAATGCTTTCATAAGAATGTGAAAGCAGGTTTTTAGACAATTAGAATTCAGCAAACAAAGATAGAATCAATTTAAAAATTTAGAATCTAATCGACTAATAACCGATCGAAGTTCGATATATGCGATGTCACAATATTGGCTCCATTATCCATTTCTTTAAATAGCAGTGAAATAAGTTTGGTCCGGTATGAAAAGCAAATTTTGATATTCGCTTAACCCTTTGCTGGTTAATCCCTGCTTTTTACGTGCCTGGGATTTTATGATTGAGAAAACTTTGTGAAAAAAGAAGAAATTGCTTCTGACAAGCAATTTCTTCTTTTTCCACACTTTTTTCTCCCCTACTGAATGGTTATTTTTCAAATTAAATCCACTTTCAGTTTTCGTCTGCAAAACCTTTGAATTTGGATAGGTCTAAAATTTTGTAAAACAGGAAAGGGTTAAAGACACTGTGAAGTTTCTCTAATGAGACAGGATGTAGTAAAGTGAACAAGCCGGCTTAGAAACTCCCCCCAACGTGTTTGTCCATTTTGTACGCTCAGTTAATTAATTTCTTTTCATAAATCTTACCCAAATCAGCAAGTGTTTAGATGATAGCTACCGTTATTATAGGATACAACTTAGAATCGTTTAAATTCATTTTATTTGCTGATAAGTAAGATCACAAAATTTTGTTTATTTAATCACGCTAACCGATTAAGATACAAATGAATTTGTGTTTTACTTACGCTCTGTCGGGTTTCGCAGCTTACCGATAGCATACAATAACCGCTTTATATGGCCTGAAAAAGTATACGTCAGTGTCATGAAAAGTATTTACAACACGGAATGTACGTCGTGATGGAAACATATTTGTTTCAGAGTGAATTTTCATTTTAAGAGAAACAGTGATAAGGTGTGGAATAAATGAAATATTTTGTTCTCAATCAAGTGAAAGACTAAACACTTTATCACCCTATAAGCCATCTTTGCTCACCAAAAGTTACATAGGTGATAAGTTGTATAGGGGTTATTATACGACTCATGAGGATCAGAGAGTTATATCGGCCTGTCACCTTGATTTCTGATCGATTGAGTGATTGGAGATTAATACCGCCTTCAACATTATTTCAGTTATATCGCGGCTGCTGGATCACCTAACACAAGATTACAAGTATTTTTCAAACCAGGACCACCATTTCATCCTTTCCTAGCCTCCAGCTACTATCTCACATAATTCTACGATTATCAACCCATTGGTGAGAGACAAATATTCGAAAGGAATGAGTGCCGCCATCGGAAATCGAACCCGTGACCTCTAGATTGACAGTCCGAAGCGCTACCAACTGCGCTATGACGGTATCAATTTCTAGCCCATGTCAACCGTGTTAAAACCTATTTATCAAATCTCGTGTTATGGGTTAGATATGTTTTTCCGCTGTATTTTAATATTCACGAAATGTGTAACGACGTTCTGACACAATTTTAACGGTAGCGCAGTTCGTTTTGTACAACCTTATATATAATGGGAGTTCTTTTACCATAGTCTTACTTGATTTTTCTTGACAACGGGCAGAATATCGAAATAAGCCCGCTGCTAAGGCTGTGTCGGCCTAAAGAAAATTATCACTTTATGAAATGAACCGATATTAATGCAATTTTAGCATAAATTTGTTACTTTTTAAAGTAACAGAGTGTTATATAATGAAACACCATATAAATCAAACGAGACACCTATAAAAAGATAAAAACACGCTTTATCGAGTTGTCATCAGTTTTAGATGACAAGTTAGATAAATTCTAAATTTGGCTATTGCTAATTTAATAATAACCCGACGATAATATAACCGTATTTATTAATATAAAATAATATAAAACGACAACGCTTTGAGTGTCGCGATGTTGATTTTGCATGTTTTACATGTAACGCCGTTTATAGAATGACGTAATAATATAAAGTGTGACTATTTTTCTTTTTTTTATACGCTCTACATTTCAACAAAAAATATATATCTCACGCTAGCATTTTCAGCCCAACAATATTCATTTTGTATTAAAAAAAGTGATATCAAGCAAAACATGTAGTCATTATACTAGCTGGAGACAATCGGCGAACAATAATCCTCGGGAGCAATATCAAATAGCATTAGAGCCATAAAAATTGGGATGAACTAAGTGAAAAGCCCCCACCGAGTTCATAGTTTCACCTTGTTTTGTTAAATTCAATTCTTTTCCCAACTTAGCTCTTTTGGAGGTCTGAAATATTTTACCGATGAATTGTTTGGAATGAAATTGAAAAGATGTTTAGACCGAAATTAAAAGGGGGTCATCCACTGTTGCTAATTTTATTTTAAACAAAATAAGCGATATTACCTCTCTTTAATAAATAAACGCACTTTTCTGTTTGTGCGTCTTCGTGGACCAATCAGACACTTTAAAAATGAACACCAGCCAATAAAATCGTAGAATTGGACCGAATTGAATAAAAATTAAGCCTATTGAACGATTTCGTAATGTTTTCTGAGCATTATTGATTGATTTATGTGAGTGTTTGGAAAGAAGGAATGTAGCACAGAGTGTACGATATAGAATGGTTTTCATCGGAATTAGTGTCTATTTCACGATGTTTTAAACTGAAGTCTAACCTTGTTTCGTTATATTCAATTCTTTTTCCAACTCAGCCCTTGTGAACGTCTTCAATATTTCCATCGATTTTGCCGTGTAAATCTGTTCTTTCTTGAACGTCTTTATATATTGGGTCAATCCGACAATCTTTAACCATTTATCTACATTTTCCTATGAAACAAACAAACGAAAAATAAAACAGCTTAGTTATTCTTAGTTAAGAGATGAATGTTGATTTAAATAGAAAATTGCATCGGTAAATCAAAGCAATACACAAAACCTATAACAAAGAAAATTGTTGCTTGTTCATTAAAATAAACCAAATAAAATGTCAAACATTAAGGGTAAAATAAATATTAAAAAATAATGGTAGATGTTTTCTTTTATCAATATGTATAAGAAGTGAGCTATCTCTAGACATCCGCCTACAAGCATTTATCTCTGTATGATTTAAATATAGTTGATTCCATCAGAGTTTGCACATTCTGATTGGCTCAAAAATGCTTTTATCCCTCAAAGGAAATAATTATGATTACTCAGCTTTTTTGTAAGCTTCTGCAAAAATTAGGTCCAAAAGAAAACTGCCCGAATTTTGACAAATCATCAGATTTTTGCTTCATGATATTAAATTATATTGGTATGAAGATAATATTTGTTGATTTCATTGAGGTATGAAACTAAAAACCTTATCGCGCTTAGGTGGGATTAGGTTTTTAGTTTCATACCTCAATGAAATCAACAAATGCTTTCTACATCTCTTTATAATATTTCAGTTTCGTTGTTATCGTTTATTCTGTTGTAAAAATACATTTAATTATTATACCATCTTTGGTAAATACTTTTGGAAGCTCCTCGAAATGCTACCTGTTGATTTTTTTCAAATGTACGAAACTTCTCATGACGGGCCACATATCCTTACCTATCGGAACATCGTCCGGACTTTTTCGTAAACTGGGAGAGGCCTTGAACATAAGTGTAGTAAATTTGGGTAATTCTGCTTCTGGCGGTTCTTCAGTCGATACGCTTGAAGGAATCGAATTTCTTCAATGATTCCGATCGTGTGTTGAGATCTTTTGGCCATTATAATAATTTGATAACAAAACGCAGTGAAACGCGTTTTGTTATCGAATTATGATATTTCAAGTTTTAACCTAGATTCATTTGATTTAGCTTAACTGAATGTTTTTTTGACGTTTGTGACGTCATGTTAAATCACGTGAGAAACGACGCGCTTTTCTCGCTTCGCCCTTATTATTCCAAGGTCTATTCCGTTAAATTGCCGAGGATTCCCGGTTGATTCTTACCGGAACATCGGCCTGTATCTCGAAGTCTGGAAGTACTTTAATCTCGTCCATTAACCGTCGTCTTTGGCCTTTCTCTGATAAATAAGGAGAATAAAGACAACTAAAACTACAGAAAACAACAAGAAAAAAAATGCGAAAATGATTACAGAAACTTAACTGTTTAAAATGACATTATAAGAACTAGCAAGGCCTTTAATGGATGTGCCGGTCTCACACGACAATAACAAGTACGTTCTTTAAAAATCATTGTTTTTAAAAAATTTTTATATCAATGCTACAAAGCATGACAGTTGACAAAATTATTCATCGTTTGCAGGCGACATATAAAATTGGATAAAATCTATTGTCAATATTTTGACAACTATACCGATTGTATATTTATAGGATATTAAATGAGAGGTCATTGAATACCGAATTTATTAAACGAGCCATCTATAAGCAGATAAAAACGAGGCTGCGCCGAGTTTTTATCTGCTTAAGAAGAGGGGTTTAATAAATTTGGTATTCACTGAGTACAAATTTGATATTCTGTTTATAATATGACCCGTATTTTAGAGATAAATCGTCAAAACTCTTTAAATTCAATATTTCAAACTTATATCGCCGTTTAAAAATGACGTCGCACAATATACATTATGACGTCATATTCGCGGTAACATAAAAGCTTTGCTATTCGCTCTGAGCTTACCTGCATAGTTATTCCACTAGTCTAATAACACTCGTGTAATATCAAAATTACTCACAGGGGTTATTTCACTCCCGCAACGTAGGTCATATTATATGGACCCCTTTAACAACAAATCAAACTCACTTTTGACACCAACGTCTTTCAGTTCTTTTTCTGTCATACCGGCTATCAACATCGTGTTGTCAAAACCAGCATCCTTGAAATTTTTGGCGAAACTCTTCTGCAATGTTTAATAATGTAATTTTTGTCAAGTCTATCAATGTTCGTACTTCTGATAGGCTTAAATAATTGTTTCATTTGGCAATGAAAGCAATTTTGAGTACGCAGCTATTTTGTAAGTTTCCACGGAAAATAGTTCCATTAAAAATCTATATTATTATGAACAAATCTTTACGATTGTTGCTTGGTTATATTGAATTGTAACATATGAAGAGATTATTTAATGATGTCATAAGGGTATAAAACTAAAAACCTAATCACACTCATGTTTGCATCCGCATCTCGTATTCACACAAGAGTTTGATTAGGTTTTTAATTTTATCCCCGAACAAATACTCTCTTCTTCTCTTAAGAAGAAAGATATTGATTTCATTTCACTTTGATATAAACCCTGTACACTAATTATATTGTAGAATACACGGACTAGTGTAATATTTTCAGTTTGCATCATTGTTCTTTTGTAGCCTTGACATATTCATGCTTATGTACAAAAATATTCGCATTCCTTTTTTTATTTGGGTATGAAACTAAATTTGCATTTTCAAGGAATCCACGGTGTTTAATAGACAAGATTAAAGTTGATCAGTTCAATTGAGCCAAACACTTTTTAATATATATATATATATATATATATATATATATATATATATATATATATATATATATATTAGAGCCCTCGGAAGTAATCAAAGACCGGGCGGATCCTTATATACGTATGTACCTAACATAACTAACCATTTCTGGGGGTAACCACTCGGCCACGTCTTTCGGAATATGTCGGAAATCTTCGTCATCGCTTTCCTCGTCATCTTGACCTAGAATAATAGTCTCATAAGTTTACAACATCGTGAAATTGACTAGAGGAATGATTTTAGAATGATTTAAGAATGAACTTGAATGAGTGTGTGTAGAGAGTTTAGGGTGAAATTAAAGGCAGGCTATCCTATATTGCTTATTTTTTTCAAGATGAACAAAATAAGCGATACTTATTATCTGACTTTAATAGAATTTGCACCAAGGTTCTATGAATAGCTATCTATAACTCCCCAAAACCCGTCATACGCTTAAAATATCATTTATTTTAGTGCAATTGCGATATCATCATAGCTTTAGTGATTTTGAGTAGGGTTTTTTATCTTATCTTTTTAGTGATTTTGGAGCATTTTGAAAGGTTTAAGTGAGCGTTTGGAATGAATGAATGGAAGGAGCGCCGATTGAGCGATCAAAATTGTTTTGATTTAGATGAATGTAAATTACACGGTGTTAATATCAGTACCATAAAGAAGTACAGTAAAAAAAGAGAAACTTTCATTTTAAACAAATCGTTTAACTCTCCATTTATGCGTTCTAAATCACTCAATTCAATCGTTTTAAACACTCAAAACTGTAAATTAACGCCACTAAAGGTTGAAAATAGAAAAAAAAAATGAAATTCAATTTACATAATTGAAATCTTAAGTGTCTGATTGGTTCTTGAAGAAAACGAAGCTATCTATAGATCATGAATACATATTTTATTCAAAGGAGGTAATATATATCACTATTTTTTTCATCCTGAACAAAATTAGCTGTACTGGATTACCATTATTTAATTTCACACAAAACTCATCACACTCATTCAATTTCATTCCAAAATCATTCTAAAATCATTCGCCTTGTCACCTCCTCGACCTTTTTTAACTGTAACTAAACCGTATGATAGCCATCTAACACATAAAAGAAAACATTTGAAAAGAAAGTGGATTCTGTCGTTCAATTCATCAATAGCTCAGAGAAGAAATATGGAAAGACGAGAAGAATAAAACTGAGAACAACTATATAGAATTGTCGCAAAGCGGAGTTATACCCAACAGGGCTTTGTCCTTCCAGAACTATTTCCCAGTATAAGTGCTTTCAGTACATGATCTATTTGCAACATGATAAAAAATATGAGTAAAATTTACAAAAAAGGAGGGTAAAAAATGCACTAACACCAGTTTACACTGAAAATTACATTTTCTATAAATACCAAAGTAGTAGCAGTAATAATGTAGAAAAAATGCTCCATGTAATAACAAAATATCGAAATTTACTAGTTCACGGGGAGATAATTCAGCAAGTAGTTTTTGTATGGTCCAAAAAATTTTAGAAAGCGATAGCTTACATTATCAACTACAGTGTGTATAAATTTCACTTTAGTAAATTAACCAGATCAGGAGAAAAGCTCCTGATAATCCAGAAAAATAATTGAAAATGACAAATTAAAGGGGAGATAATTCAGCAACTATTCATAGAAGATACTTCAAAATTACATTTAAATATTATATCCGCGGACGGACAGGCGGACAGACGGACGGCTTGATTCCAGTATAACCCCCCTCCTAACTTCGAAGTAGGGGGGGATATAATAAGAAAACAAATAGAAAACGTTGTATTGATATCAAGTTTGTTGGTCCAATTGTAGAAGACATACGTCCATTGAAAGGGGACTCATCCAATATTTATAGCTTACATACCGTCAACATAATCGAACGTTTCACTAATTGCCGCCATTCCACCAGTCCTTAAAATAGTTAAAGATATAGAGGATAATCGTTTGTTTCAGTGTAAGATCGATTTATATTTCAGTTGAGTGAACACTAAAGCTATATTTTCACGCGTTGCAAAGCCACGAGTGAAAATATAGCTTTGCTTGTACACGAAATGAAATATTTATCGATCTTTCACGAAAAACAAACGATTGTTCTATTTCTTTAATGCAAAAATGAAACAAAATGTGAAAATTTTAAGGACATACATGTATTTCCGTAAAGCGCGTCATTTTGCGAGTGATTGCTATGCAACGTTCATTGTGACGTCACTAATGCGCCCCGCATAGATGACGTCAGAAAGGATGAAATGCACAAAAGCGGGATATAAGTTTTTGATAATTTCATTGCTTTGGCAGTGAGATTATCAAATGATAATCTACCGTTATTTCTCGATAAGCCACCGTAAAAAGAAGATATTAATTGTAAATCATACATTAATTCATGCTTTTTTTATTTCAAAAACATCATTGCATCATTTGACATGAAACATTTTCTTTTTAATCACTTCTTTTTTTTACAACAGAAATGTATTAATGAATCTATGAAAATATTCCTCTTGTTAATATAAATATTTTTCTTTGGAAATAACTCTTTGTTATTGTTTCTATTTTCGACGATCTATTGTTACGTAAGTAATTCACTCAATTTCAGGGTGTTCTTTACTGTAAAGTAACTAGGTCTTTTGGGAAAAAAGCAACCTACCTGTCATCATTATTAATACTTTTCCGGGGGTCTATCGTTACATAAGTCTCAGGCATGTCTGTTGAGTTAGCCCTCTTTTTCGTATGATCGGTTTGAACAGAGACACTCACGGTGGATACTTCTTTCTTAAAACAGCAACTGTGATATAACAATGAGAGTTGAGTATTTATTAACAATTAATTATGATGAAATAATAAAAATGATTATAAAATAAGCGTTGACATGTATTTATTTTTCGTCAGGGGAAATACACAACATAAAGATATTTTGATCATTCTTGAAAAGAAGAACGCTGTGAAAATATAATCAACTTCGTTAATTCCAAATATATATGAAACGATGTTGTTATTTCTTGACATGTATATAATGTTCGTAAGGAAAATACAAAACATGTAGCATTTTGATCAGTGAAAAGTAGTACGAAGGGAAAATAAATTAATTTCGCTTATTCCAAATAGATATAAAACGGTGCCGTTATATATTGTATCCATTGGGCTACAAACGGCATGTTTGAATGTTTTTACAACCATTTTTTTCTCTCTAGAGACGGCCAAACATTGATGGATACTTAAGAATAAATATAGGTATGCATTAGGAATTTAACTTCGAGTATGAAAAATATATAGATCTACATTTTCATATTGAAAAAAATGCAGTTAATAGCATTTTTTAAAACTTCGTTTTGTCTGATATGATTGATTGATTGAATGGAGTTTAACGCCGCTTTCAACATTATTTCAGTTATATCGCGGCGGCTGGAGCACCTAACAATGGTTTCCTGGTATTTCTCTCACCAGTACAACCACCACATCCTTTCCTAGCCTCCAGCTACCGTCTGACATAGGTCTACGATTATCATTGGTGAGAGACAAATAGTCGGAAAGAATGAGTGCCGCCGTCGGGGATCGAACCCGGGACCTCTAGATTGACAGTCAGACGCGCTACCAACTGCGCTATGACGGCGGCCTTGTCTGATATGAAAATTATCTTACATTTCTCATTTGCATACTATTTATTGAGCGACCCTGCATTTATGTTACGCAGGGTCGGTCAATAAATTCCCACAAACGTTATGATTGTAAATGAAGATAAATGAACGACTTACAAGAATATTTGTTTAAATAATGACTCGAATCGTTCTTGCCAACTTTTCCCTCTCGAAACCACAGATTTTTCTTTAACTTCTCGTGTACCTTAAGACAGGATAATAATAATTGACACGTCAAGTTTCTCTAAAATCTTGCAACGCTTATGCATATCAAGGTATTTTTTACGTAAATGACTTACTTAAGTATCTAGTTTTTTTTTTCTTATCATATTTGACGCTAACAGATAATGGTAACATTTCAACGTTATGGATGAATAAATTCTTCACTTGTGGTATGAAAAATTTCATTCTAACATTTTTCTCAGTTTTCTTAAAGTAAATGTCAATCAAATTTGCGTTCTTGCTCATCGATTATTAATCATACGGACGGTTCGAACAAGAGCTGTCGTAAAAGGAATATTTCACCATACCATTTGAGAAAATAAAAATAAATCAGTAGATAATGTGTTTATAACAAAAATAAACCATCCTGTTTTACAGATCACATGCGTGACCACATATTCAAAGCAATCTGTTCCCTTTTTTCGAGTCCGAAGAATATAATTGTATTTTGAGGCAAAACGCCTTTCTTTAGGGTTTAAAAAAAGCTATTACTCCATTTTCTTTGACACAAAAGCTTCACCTCGTCTAGCAATAAAAAAGTCTTTTTCTCAAAGGAAAGAAAGACCAGAGTCCACTTGTATAAAAGATCACCGTTCGTTAAATTTTAACCAGAAGCCATTTTCAGCCAATCAGCATTTATAATTAAAACATTAAACCTGATTGGTACAATGAAGAAAAAAATCCGGTGTATAATAAATCAATAGTTATCTTTCATGAAATATGGTACACTACCCAGTGTTCTAACTACACCGATCGGACATTTCTGTATAACTTCTGAAGAAATGGGACCAGAGTGTAAAAGATGTTTGAAATATATAGGATAACCACTTTTTCAAGATGCCCTTTACTGAATTTTTCAAATCACACAGATTCGTCGCAGTTTAAAAGCACTTTAAATACCCAGGGGTCGAAAAGCAAATTAACATACCCTCAGTGTCATGTTCGAACTCCATGTATTCAATTTAAATTTGACAACACTATATCCGAGAAAGGATAAAATTATGAAGCAGCCACTGAGTGGTCGATTTTAACCCTTTTTCTGATAACCAAAAGGTTTTCATGACTATCCCTATAAAGATTTCAGTTACCCCTACCACCCACATTTTCCAGAGCGCTTTTCAATCTATTGCTTTTAAAGAGTTAAGCGGTATATTTACTGTATACACCCATATTGCAGGCGTGTTGAGCACCTAATTATGAGTTCCTGGTATTCCTAACGCTAGTACACCAACAATACACTATCCTATCATCTAGCGTCTTGATCACCATAGACCACTGTTTGCCTGTTAGCAAGAGGCAAATGGACATTCAATCACCTTTAAGTATGATGCCCCAAGTCCGGTCAAGCTGCTGATACCGAAAACGCAGGCTTACGCTCTATCGATGGCTGTACGTCAGTTTTCTGCACAAGATTTCAAGAGAATCAATATCTCGGAATTGTGATGGCTTTGACAAAAATATCGCCTTGTGAATGTGAGCAGAAGTATCGTCGACATAATTATAACCTTATAACCTTAACAGATCCTTTTCGACTGGTGACCCATAAGCAAGTGGAGCAACCTCAGACCAGATTGATAGTATTTTCTCCGTCTTCTATTGATATCTGAACGATATCGGTTTGTTTTTTTCGCACTCTATATCGACAGGCTACACATTGCTTATCTAACTTTACAACTGAAAAAAACCCAAATCAGGATGCACGTGAGCCATTGCTATTTTGAAGCTCACCTTGTGCAAACATGCACCGAAAATACGTTGACACGCTGCAATTAGCAATAATCAAAAGTCCTTTAAGTGGGAGGGCCTGGGCAAAAGTTTCAACGAAATTGGGTGATGTATGTGAGTATACTCCGGATCTAAAAACGGTGTAGTTAGAACATTGGTTAAATGTATATTTACCCCATGATCTATCTGTGATGTTACAAACGCTGTATATCATGAGAACCAGGTAACCGGAAGGAAGACATAGTAGGAACCAGACACCGTGTAACAAATAAACAAACTCTCGTAAATGCAGGATACCAGTCACGAGAAATATCCCGGTAATCGTGGCTAAATATAGAGTTGTTGTGGAAATATTGACAGATTCGGATATTCCTGTAAGTAAAATAAATAACAAAAAAAATAAACCTTGAAGATAAGTTGGAGGTGAAAAGGGGTCGTATCATATCTGGATTACCCTGTGGTGTAAAAACGTTTTGCGAAGGTTTCGACATGATACCTCGCTTTGCACGTACAAATATTTGCAAAGCGAAGTCTCCTTTCGAAAACGTTTCTCGAACGATTTCATCTTGATCGTAGCGCTTGTCTTGTACTTTAACAGTCAAAAAACTTATACATTTGTGAAGAAAAACCGATTAAAAATTCTTTTGGCACCAGAAAAGTGAACATCAAGTTAAAAATCAACTAAAATAAAGTGATGTTTGTCTAGAAAATACATGTGAAAAAAATACCTTGTCCCTGCATTATTTGTACCGCTGTTCCTACGGCTACGGCTGTCATGACAACAGAATACACAAATGTAACTAGTTTGCAGAACTGAAAAATATAACAAGAGGACCATGAGTGTCATGACAGCAGATTACACAAATGTTACTAGTTTGCAGAACTGAAATGTATGACAAGAGGACCATGATGGTCATGACAACAGAATACACAAATGGTACTAGTTTACAGAAATGAAATGTACAACAAGAGGACCATGAGTGTCATGACAGCAGATTACACAAATGTTACTAGTTTTCAGAACTGAAATGTATAACAAGAGGACCATGATGGTCATGACAACAGATTACACAAACGTTACTAGTTTTCAGAACTGAAATGTATAACAAGAGGACCATGATGGTCATGACAACAGAAAACACAAATGTTACTAGGTTACAGAACTGAAATGTATAACAAGAGGACCATGATGGTCATGACCATAGAAAAAAAAATGTTACTAGTTTACAGAGCTGAAATATATGTAAAATCATATTCAAAAATTTTGTAGAATATTGTTGTTCCCCCAACAACATTGAGCTGTTCAAATAGGGCAATCTGTCTGTTAAACCGAATGATCGGGTTATAATCTGATATTTTGCAAATAATCTTATCACTCTGCATTTTTCCTCTAGGATATTGAACATACCTCGTTTAAGGACTACAGCCATTAATATTCTTCGAAATTATAGAAGAAATTAGTTTACTCACATTTAGTTGTGTTTTAGAGGAGCAAAACAGACATGTAAGTGTTAAAGCTATCGTCACAAGTACTTGAATAACAAGTGACGTCAGAGGGTCGATATTCCATCCGTACACAAGTCCTCCTGTAATCAAATATATAAATAGAGGATATTGGATAAGTGGTCAATAAATACCGGAGTTATTTAACGAGTCATCTATACACAGACAAAAACGAGGCAGTGCCGAGTTTTTATTTGTTTTAATAGGAATATTTTGATAGATTCTTTTTTTTATGAGCATAAATTAGATATTCGATTTGTATTATGTTATACAAAAAATAGAAGCGGTTTTGTTTCTCAATTCACAGATTCAGATTTTCCTGCAAAATATATAACACCACTTTTATAAATTCCTCAGCCATGGTAGTAAAGTAAATCAATACATTCGTTTGAAATTCGGAAAAATATATAAAGAAAAAACGTTTGTTTAAGTGTGAGATAGATTTATAATGAATGAACAACAAAAACTGTAAGCTCAAAAGTCGCAGAGTCACAAGTGAACATACATTTTTTTACGAAATAAATTATAAATCGATCTTACTCGAAAAACAAACGTGTGTTGTATTTTTTCAATGTATAAAAATAGATGGAATATGAAATAATTAGGACAAATATTCTAAAAGAACGTCATTTTGCGCTTAATTGGTATGCAATGATGACGTTATTTTGGGACTGCTTAGAAGACGTCTGATACGGTGAAATAAACGAAAGCGGGTGTGCGGTTTGTATAATTTCACTGGTAAGGTATGGTGAAATGAACGGTAGCAGGGTATGAGGCTTGGATAATTTCACTGGTAAGGTGGTGTTGGTATCAAAATGATAATCTAACGTTTTCCTCGATAAACTACCGAGACACAACAAAGAAATGATATTAAATGAATCCTAATGTTTGTTGTATGTGTGTTTGTGTTTTATCTTTTTTTGGTGACGAGTGATACGAATTTGGCATAATATTTAAAACACATTCGATATTCGATTTATGATATTTTAATATTTTGTCAAAAATCGATGGGGTTTTTGTTTGTTTGTTTGTTTTTTACCTCGCCGATATAGATTTTTTCCACGAATTATATAAAGCCACATTTTAAAACTAAGTAATCACATGCATTATGACGTCCTTTTTACTGTAACGATATAGCGTTGCTCATTTTCATACTTATTACACTAGCGCTACAACACCCGTGAAATAACAAAATATTCTACGGGATCATTACACTCTCGCGTTGTTCTTTTAATAAAAATTATTCATAACAATCCAGTACAAGAACTATCCAAGACAGAAATTTAATTGCGATGTTCGGAATACCTGGGAACATGTTTAATGATATACAAATGTCCATTATCTTTTTATCATTTCTTTTTTCATTTGTTTTCTTGTGTGTGTGGGGGGGGGGGGGGGGCGGTACGGATGAATTTGGTTATGTAAAAGTATTTTACGTTTGGATGAACACATTGATTTACATGTTAAAAGTCAGCACTAAATGAAAAAGAGACGCCTTACAAATTAATGTGACCCGTCATGCGAAAAGGGACCATCTGGGTAGTGCGTAAACTGTCGACCCTAGTCAGACTGCGCGGAGTGCGCAGACTGACTAGGATCGAAACTTTTGCTACCGTGCGTATTTTCTGGAAATAGAATGTTCAATCTACCTTCCAGTGAAAGAATTTTTGAAATGCGACTTCTTTTTCCACAATTCATTTTACAGAATTATCGGATGGTCCCTTTTCGCGTAACGGGTCACATTTTTTTAAAAAAATTACCGACATGTTCTATATCAAACAGATACTTACCGGAAACTACCAACATTACAGAACTCGGACCAATCAAGGTGGAAAACAACAAAATAGCCTGGTATATTAGAAACAGAAAAGATACTCGGTGGTTAAGTTTGGAAACTGAAATTAAAAGACATTCATTAAGTACGATAGACTCAATCTATTACTAAATGTTAAACAAAACAAACACAAAAAAAAAAAAAAAACCATTTAATATACGCTGAAACGAACACCTAAACGGCCACTTGGTTTTTTATAAAAAAAATTTCCTTGGTATCTGAAATGGTAAATAGTCGAATTGTATTAGAAAATTCATTTAGAAAGATACTTGAATTAATATCGACTCGAAAAAAAATGGAAAAAGCAACAAATTTGAAGGGAATTTCAGGGTATCCCTGATTTCAAAATTAACATTGGTGGGTAGGGATATGGTGGAAGTTCATGCGGGTGAGAGAAATAAAGCAATGATCAGGATATTTTTCAATTGATTGATTGATTGAATGGAGTTTAACGCCGCTTTCAACATTTTTTCAGTAAATATTATTCAATAATTTGATATATGACATGCAAATGTCATCGAAGTTTGGCACCTGTAAGATAAATTTTCGAGTATTTCAGAGACCGAAATTTCAAAATTCCTCTAAAAGTGCCATCTCCGTGGCTGTAAATGAGGGTTCCTGTGTCTGACCTTTTGCTACAGATACCAAGGGCAAAAAATAGACACAACTTTCAGAATAGGTCAAATTGATTGACCATTCATATAGAAATAAAAATTGTAACATTAATTAACTTTAAATACCTTTAAATCTCGCAAATGCAATGTGGTCGTTTAGAAGTTCGCTTCAGTGAAAAGGAAGCCGCCGTCATAGCGCAGTTGGTAGCGCGTCGGACTGTCAATCTAGAGTTCGCGGGTTCGATCCCCGACGGCGGCACTCATTCTTTCCGACTACTTGTCTCTCACCAATGGGTTGATAATTGTAGACCTATGTGAGATAGCGGCTGGAGGCTAGGAAAGAATGTGGTGGTTGTACTGGTGATAGAAATACCAGGAAACCATTGTTAGGTGCTCCAGCCGCCGCGATATAACTGAAATAATGTTGAAAGCGGCGTTAAACTCCATTCAATCAATCAATCAATTCAGTGAAAAGGAAAATTAGACTCATGTAAAAGAATAAACATTTTTTGCTCGAACCGAAATTTAACAAGAGGATTACAAATGATAAAATGTTGTATTTCAAATTATAAAAATCATTTATATTTCGTCATTTTGACATCGATTTTTTTCACTACTTTATCCTTACGCATACAAAAAAGTAGCGCAGTAGTGTTATAGCGCGGGATGTTTTAAAATAACCTTTCCTGTTGTTTAAAAAACACGAATCTTAGAAGACACCAGTGAAATAGAATGATATAAATATATCATACGTACTTAGTGTTTTGTATGAGAAAAAAAATATCTAACGAGGTTGGGAGAATTGACCATTTTCGAGGCTCAGCCGAGACAATAATTAATTCTCACAACCGAGTTAGATATTTTTTCATACAATACACAAAGTACGTATTATATATATCTTATAACCTCTTTTTGTCTTGTTTTCGTCTGGTTTCTAAAAATGACCGCATTATATCATTGTTCTAAAAATTACTACGTGATATCATAAAAAATATCATACGGGATGTTATCACACGGATATTTGTTTAGTTATAAGATAAAATACAAAAACGACATAATTTCTTGGTGAGTGAAAAATAAAACATAGTTATTACCAACATTCCACTCTCTCAACAGTAACATTATATTAGCAAGTGTAGACGCCACCCATCGACGTCTCTGTTTATAGAATTCGTCAAACTCTTCAGGGCAGTGTGTGCTGTTTTCTGCTGCCGCACAGTATTCGATCCTCCATCCACTCTGTACCTTTAATAACACAAAATATATAAATATTTCTTTTTAAAGTAAAGAATTTCTAATGCGCATCTTCTTATGAAAAATAATTCAAAATGCGTATCTTTTTATAACATAGAATTAAAAATGCCTAACCATTTATAACATAGAATTTATAACATGTTTACAATCTGATGTGTATGTTACATATTCTTTACGTCGGCATGTATCGAATTATATCAGGTTTAAAGCAAAAAAAAAAAAAAAGAAAAAAAAAGAAAGAAAAAAAAACAATACTTTTGCAAAAGTTTAGATGGATGTTACTACATTTGATATACAAATAAGAGACACCAACCCGACGATAAATGACTAATAGTAGTCTATATATACAAACTCGCCCGATTACAGGTTCAGGATCCTTTTTCCGTAATGGACTACGTCTGTCTTTGCACTGGTTCGCTACATTTGGTCACAGAGGTGGGATGGTGACAATTAACAGACCGGGGTTTTCTTACCCACGGATCCCACATTTCAAAACTCGTGACTAGTGTTCACGGAGAGGAGAGTAGAGAGAATTAAAGAGGGACATTGCAGTGTTTATTCAACTACGAGAGACCAACTCAAAGAAAAGTAGATAATGTAGCCAATATAGACATAGTCGACCCATTTAGGATTGCAGATCTTTTCCTATAGTTGCAACATGTATATCTATTCACTCGGTTCATTATATTTTTTCTAACGCATTTCCTTTGATTAAAATACACGTTCCTTTGTGGAACTGTTTATCGAAATCGTTATTGCTATTGATTTCAGAAATAATAACATTCATTAAGCATAAAGATATGACATATGCTTGGAGAATATGTATAAATAGATCTACTGACCATTAAAGTACATAACCACCTATCTTCTCCCATATCCATGGTCAGAAAGTCAAAAGCGTGTTCCACATTAGAAGCGTATCTAGGTAGTATATCTCTGAGAGCAGAACAACGATAAACACTGAAACATCCCGGAGAACACAGAACGGAGCCAATCACGTGTTCAGCAGCCTAGACAAATAAAGCGGTAAAAGTTCTATTTTCAATCTCCGCTTTAAGCGAACAATTATTTAAAACAATAAGGAATAATTATACACAAAGAAATCGCATAAATATGGTGTTTTGAATGCGCTTACTAGCACTCTATCATTGTTAATATATTGTGGAAATGCTTTTCCGTAAAATGAATTTAAATGATCACTATTAGAAGTTATTGAGGCTTTGTACCTTATTATTTCCTTTCGATTGTAATTGCAAATCCCTTTACAAAAAGTTTGTTTTTTTAGTTTGTTTTAACATGATAATAATATTCATTTGTGTCACAATTTCTAATGATAAACGTTTTGCGTTGCTTTCTATTTGGATGTTTTGTTAGTGTGTCAAACATATGTCAACATATTCATTATAAACAAAAATATTTAAATACTTGTCCGTCTGTATATCTGTAAAAGATAAAGAAAAAGATATAGAAAAGTATAAATGTAAACCTTTTGAAACCAATGACCAATGGCGTACTCGAAGACTTGATACCACACTAAAGGACCACTGCCCAGTGGGTGTGTTCTAGCACAGACCGCGCCCACTGACGGGTCACGTGTCATCAGATCGAGTAACGCCTCCACAGAGTTGGGTGTAAATCTGACGTCAGCATCAGTAGTTAGAATATAGGTCTCCATCTCCGTGGCTGTATGCAAAACAGGAATAAGGAATGGAGAATTTTAATTGGAAAACTGGTCTCAGTATGCGGCATAAAAAAGCAAACATGTTTTCGTTGGATATCGAAAATTAAAGGTAGGTAATCACATTTTAATCTCATAATAAAACTAATGTTATTACCGATGGAATATAAAACGATTCGTTCGCTCATTTCACAGTATTTGACGTTAGCTAAGTGGATTCAAGTAAACTTCTGTATTTACCTTTTAGTAAACTACATGACAGCTTTAAGAAATTTCATCCTAAACTTTTCATATTACCATTCCTTTTTTTTCTTAAGAAATTGAATTATCGTTTGCTGTTCGTGTAAAATAAATTAATCTTTCATTTCAAAGACAAAAAAAAAAGATCTATATTTTAAGCCGTGGCTTCGCCGCTCATAGAAATATAGCTTTTTTGTTCACCCACTAAAAGATAATTCGATCATTCACTGAAATAAATTATTATTCTCTACATCAGCAAACAGATGATAGTGTGTGGCTTTTCACAAGATGTAAAATATGATATATTTGTAATTTTTCCTCAACAAGATATCAAACTTTGTATTTTCAGAAAGGAAAAGAAACCGTCGTTCCTACATGACCTTAAAAGAAAATACAAATGCCCATTCTTTACAATGAAAAAAAAACTCGGCTAAATATTCTTTTGAATACAAGTTTTCATATCCAAGCATAAGTTCGAAATACCAATAATACGTACGATCATTAGATGCTATCATCAGGTAGTCCATCACATAAGACATGTACATAACCTGGCTCCAACGTTTCTTGTTCTTTACCTTCCAAGTAGACATTTATAAATAATCCGTACTCAGTGTATTGTGTAAATGAAATATCTAACGAGGTTGGGGGAATTGATAATTTTCGAGGCTCTGCCGAGACAATTATTTATCCTCACAACCGAGTTAGAAGTAATCCATGCTCTGGCTTGAAAAATAGCTTTACGATGTGTTTGCCCAATTGAAATAATAATAATAATAATAATAATAATAATAATAATAATAATAATAATAATAATAATAATAATAATAATAATAATAATAATGATATTCATTCATTCATTCACTTTATTTCCTCCAGAGGAGATTAATAGAACAAACATTTTTTTTAACAAACAATGATATTACATGCAAAAAATAAAATATGGGAAACAAGAAAATAAACAACAACCAAGCGTGTTTCGATTACGTGTAGAATATGTATGGGGTCGAGTTAATTCTAATCGACCTCGCCCTTCAGATCACATGTTCAATGAAACATTTGAAAATAAATTCGACTGTTAATGCGCGAAATTGCATTGAATTTTCTATTAGTAATGAATTAGGGTTTACTCCCAAAACCATCATCAGAAAGTTTTCATGGGATGCAAATACCATTTCAGACCCCACATCCGGGAAAAGTGAGTAAACATCATTAAGAAATGTTGTTTTTAAAGAGAATGTAGACGGACATTCGAGCAGTTTGTGTTTGATATCATCCAGACTCACACGATCACACAAGGTACATCGTTTAGGCTCTGTTTGCGGGACCGTTGTCCATAATCTAGCAACGAAAGCTATCTTATGAGGCGACAATCTCGCGGCATAAAGATGATATAGTGAACATGGTGTAAGAGATCTGTGTAATCGTGAGAATCTGGAGAAATCAGCTGATCGAATGCGCATCAGCCACTCATCGGACTCTCTTTCTTTTATTGCACGAGTAATAATTTCACGCCATAAACACTTGGAAGGTAGAAAACAATTGTAATTGATGTACATATTAATAAGAAAATTAAGATTATATTTGGCTAATATCGAACAAATATCGGGAAGAAAGCCTCTAGTAATCTTTCTAGGCATAAGCACAAATTGAAAGAATTTTCTTAAAAAGAGACATTTACAGAGGGCGTACTCATTCAGAGATAATATTTTATGAAGGAACATTAGCTTCCGTTTATCAATTGTGGCAGTAACACGATTAAGACCCAACATTGACTCGCACATATCGGACCTTGCCCTGGTTGAGAAACCCTGAATAAGCTTTATATTATAATGTTGAATTGTAGAAAGTGTTCGTATTTCCGTAGACGTCAAATCATTCCATATCTCACAACCATAAAGAGCAATCGGTAAGATAACCGAGATATACAGTTTTACAGAAGTGAGGGGGTTGATTAAATTCGGTTTCAGTCCAAGGTCTGCCATTGCGTAAAAAGCACTTTTAGCTCTTTGACAACGTTCTACGACACGACTGTTTAAGGAAAGTGAATCGTCCTGTCTAATTCCTAGGTGAACAGCTGAGTGCGTTTGTTTAATATAGGAATCGCCTAAGATAAACTCATATGGTATTGTCGTATTTTTCTTTTTTGGGTTAAAGACTAAAACAGACGATTTGGTACAATTTACCTCAAATTTCCACCGGTATGAGTATCTTTAAACAATATTAAGCAGGCTCTGAAGATTTTCTGGGCTTAATGAAATAATTGCAAGGTCATCGGCAAAAGCAGGATTACCATAGCAATCATTTAAGCAGTCATATATTTTTAAGCTTTTTTCTGAATATTCCAGTTCGTATAAGAGGTCATTAATGAACACAAGATAATAGAACGTGGAAGCAACGATTCCCTGGCGTACACCACGTGTTATTGGTACGGAATGTGAAGTTTTGCCATTCACAACTATACGACACTCGAGATTTTTATATGAGTTTTTGATAATCCTCCATAATTTGTCGTTAATGCCTAATTTTGATAATTTTGATAAAAGTGCATCATGCCAGACGCTGTCATATGCGCATTTAAAGTCTAAGAAAGCTACAAAGGCTTGACTACCAAGATCGGTAATATCGTTGATAACTTCTTGCAGACAGAAAGCAGTTGTATTACAACTTAGTCAGGTTTGGAAACCCTGTTGTTGACGGCACGGAAAAATAGTTCCGCTATACGGAAGGGTAGACTGAATCCTGTCGATAATAAGTTTTTCAAAAACTTTACAAAAAGTAGGTACCAACGATATTGGTCTGTAACTAGTAGGATCGTTTTTTGGTTTCCCGCTACCTTTATAGATCGGTATGATTAGACTACATCGCCATGAATCAGGGACCTTTACTTTTTTAAGTACAGTATTGTAAAGAACGACAAGTGCTTTTGCTATCCGTAGATTACCATATATTAGATGTTCGTTGCATATTATGTTGTGGGATTGTGATTTTCCCCGTTTTAGACCTTTTAATGCGTCTGTAACTTCTGCTAAATCAAACTCTCGATCAAGTTTTATTGTCGTGAAAAGTGAGTCTGAAGAACAGTGGTGGTTATTCATTTCATCGGAATCTCGATATTTTTTTGAAAAATAATCATTAAATATACTGTAAAAATAAGACTCGAACCTGCGGTCACGGTTTGCGAGTCGTATACTTTATTATCATGTACTATTTCAGATACGAACAGAATAATAATAATAATAATAAAAATAATAATAATAATAATAATAATAATAATAATAATAATAATAATAATAATAATAATAATAATAATAATAATAATAATAATAATAATAATAATAATAATAATAACAAAAAACATAAATGAATAAAAAAATTGAACAGTCTTTATTTTTAAATATTTAGAATATATTCATGTCTGAAAAAAATGTCTACCTATTCCTTTTTCTTCTTCGGTTTGTACTAAGTTGAATTACTCATTAAGATCTTTAAGATTTTATTATTTTTTAATGTTTTTAGTGTACTGTATAACCGCTGAATAAGCCTTAAATATTTTATTATGGAGTTTATTACCTTTGAATTATCCTTTAAATGCACAACAAACAACATAAACCTCTTGTCTTCCCCATTTTCTAACTTCCAACTTATCGTCATACCGTATGGCGTCATGTTTTTGGTACATTTGTCTGCTTGGACGCCTAGAAAAGAATTATAGATATGTTACCCGTCACGCAAAAAGAGACCATTTAGGTAGTGCGTAAAGTGTCGACCCTGGTCAGACTGTGCAGTTTGCACAGACTGACTAGGGTCGAAACTTTGTGCAATGTGCTTATGATATGAACCTAGAATGTTTAATCTACCTTCCCGTGAAAGAATTTTTGGATGTTGGACCAAATCTCTTTTTCAATTAGTCATTTTACAGAGTTTCAAGGTGGTCCCTATTTGCGTGTTGTGTCACGTATAAGTAATATGGAATGAGTGGCCATAAAATACTGCCCAGAGTTTTTAACGATTTAGTTGAGGAGTTTAATAAAGTTGGCATTCTATTAATACAAAAGTGATATTCTTGTTTTGAATGTGCGCCAATTCCTTGCCTTAGAACGACAACATATAACGCTGACTGTAAATTGGCGTCGTCACATCTATTATTGTTATGGCAAAATAACACCCTTGCTATATGATCCAAGATCTTGCATGATTATTCCTCATACGTAATAACACGAAATGAAAATGAGCTTGTGCATGAGTATTCCAACAATTTCCAATAAATTCAAAGTAAAGACTCTGACCAGCCTGTGCGTCCGCACAGTCTGACAAGAGTCTTCTTTTTGAGTTTTGTAGATAGATAAGGACTTAACTTATCTGTGAACAGTCTAGTAGCTTTTCATTTACTGTATATGGCTGTCTATGCTGCTCAGTGTCTGCCCCTCACGCACATTTCAAATTGTTGGAAATGTCACGCATAGGCTCAAATATGAAATGCGGTGATTTTAGTTCGGCGACGTAGGTCATATTAGAGCACCCGACTATATTCTTAATCAAAGCTTTAGAGACAATCTGACCAGAAGCTTTGTTAATACGTAAATGTCACAAACAGTCCGATTTGAAGTATGGAATTGACTGTGTGTTTATGTAATACCGATTTATCGATGGTGTTCTGAATGCATTTAGAGGAATTCCACATTCTTTTCATGGCATGCCACGCAAATTATTGAAACCAACTAATCATAAATTCTCCACAAAAAATCTAACGACGTTTGTAAAAATACGACATAACACGCATTTTAACGTTTTTTTAAGGAATCGAAGAAATAATTTACTGTATGTTCGTTTCATGTTTCACAGAAAACATCAACGTATTAACATACATACATCAAAACATTAGATTTAACCATTTAACTCCTATGCCTTAGCAACCGGGAACCCTATGCATTTCTACGGAATAGACCTCAGGAATAATACGGACGCAGCTATGAATTTGCGTCATTTCGCGCGTAGGATTATATGACGTCACAAACATCAACGATCCCACTAATGATGATGTTGCATAAAATAAAATCAATTAAAGTGGGCACATTATAATTTGATAACAAAACGCAGTGTTTAAATGCGTTTTGTCATCAAATCATAGTATGCCCAAAAGATCTCCAAAGATGATCGGAAAGAATTTACAAAATACGATTTTTCTACAAGCGTATTAACCGAAGTACCAACATGAGTCGAATTACCTAAAATCGAACCAAAATTACTACACTTACGTCCGAAGTACTTTTCATTTTACAGCAAAGTCCGAGCGATGTTTCGAATGATGCCTTAGGTGTATCTACATACCGAGTGTTTCCTCGGCCAACGATACAAGTTGTAGAACAAACTCTTGAGGCTTTTTATCCTTTACTGCTCCGTCAAAAAACACGTGGGCTTCAAATGACCTTTGACCTTCACTCTGAGCAAGATTAATTCTCTGTATGGACTGTAATAGCTGGCGCATTTCATAATCAACCTGGCAGAAAAGATTTGGATAAACTATCTACACAATTGCTTTCCCGAAAGTATACGTACAATGTTGTGTTCAAAAAAGCGCGAACATATCTTCATTTGTAAAGATATTATTCCTTCCCCGTTTTATGAGAAAGCCTCGTACAACTGCTTTTACACATAAACATTTTTTCATCTTGATATTTGGCTTTTTTAATAACTGTGCCAATACTATTATTCTTGGGCTGTTCTTATCTCTTTAAAGCAAAAAAGGGACAAACATTATAGTGCTGCTTGCTATCCAAAAGAAATAATCTATCTTCTTACATTCAAATATAAATCAATCTTCCCTTAGCCATGGACTTGAATTTTGAGCATATTTCAAATGATTTTCAATGTCCACCTTGGCTTTTTTGTGAACTTTGCATCACTCGATTTAAAAAGACGTATTATTTGATATATTTTATATGGATTTCGTACAGCATGAAAACAAAAACTTCGGAAACTATTACGAACACATATCGGACACGTACGAGGGTTGATCCAGAAATTCGTAAAATCGGGGTATAAAACTTAAGAAAGTTGACTATCAAAATAAGAAATAAACACTCATTTAATGCAAAATCTGTGTAATGAATGTGGAACATTACGAATGTATATATTATATAGCGGATGTAAAGTGACTCATCTAAGAGGGCAAATAACTCATTATCATGTCAAAATTCGAAAAATAAACGGTATCACATTTTGGTAGTTATTTAAAATACCCCGTGTCCGTAAGAACTATTCCAAAAATGTTAAAAGTACAATACTTGATTCACTAGTTTTGTCTTATTTACTTCGGGCAAGAAATTTCAACTAAAATTTGCGAAATTTTTCAGAAATTTAAAAAAAAGTAACAGATTTTCATTATTTTTTACGCTCCTCGCCTAAGCATACACGTGTTACTATGGTAACGAAATTCAAGGCCGCTTGATATAATTGTTCAGATTTGAATTTATTTATACCTTTCATAGAAACCGAACAGCACATTCAAGAAATTATACACTAAACAAGCAAGAAATGCGAAAGTTATGGGCTTATTGTACGAATTTCTGGGTCATCCCTCGTATACAAGACCTACCTCTCTATACATGGTTGTACAAATCACCACCCTTGAGTTTTTAAGTTTTTCATTTGGATCTTCAAAGTCTTTGTCTGTGACCTCATTTTTACGAACCAGGATAAGCCACTGTTCTAACATTATAGTATTGAACATCGGAGTCCAAAATAGCTGAAATTAATGATAAACGCCTCTTGCCGCCATGTTCTAAGCCAAGATGTGAACAAATGTTTGTACTTTTTCTAAACAAACTATACTTGTTTCGATTAAGGTATTTTAACCTGTTTTATTTATTTCGGAAAAGATGAAATGAGAATAAAAAAGCAAAGAATTTATGTCTCACCGCGTTACATTTACATATAGATGTACGCTACATGTTTCTACAATACAAATTAACAAGAGCCGTCGACATTTTTTAAAGCGGGTTAAATACTATTTGAACAAGAGCCATGTCGGACATGGCCATCCCCGTCATCAAAGCTTGATAGTAAATTGAAGCCTAAAAAAGGACAATAACTCCAAAATTATGTAAAAAAGAGTTGTAGTTCTCGTGCACTGCACGTCTCCTCCATGAGATCTATCTACCTATAAAGCTTCATGCTATTAGCCTTTATACTTAAGGAGATATGCTCCGGACAATTTTAGTGACGGAATTACGGAATTACGGACGGAGACCATTACTATATCCCCTTCGCCGAACGGCGGGGGATAACAAAACATAAAGAGTATCAAGGTAGTGGGCCAATAAAAGAACCGCACTGTTTCGGGAGTAATGAACTTTAACAGTGTTAACCGAGGTTTCCTAATGATTTTCAGTAGGAAACCTCGATCTTGTGAAAGATCATGAGCTCCAAAATGTTGCGGAACTATTACGGGTCCACTACCTTTAAATAGTAAAAGAAGTGTAATGAATTTTTTGAATACCTGTACTTCTTTCAGTAGAACAATAAACTGACTTTGGAATAGCAGCCAACCAAAACAACAGATCTGAGACAAACATAGACAGACTATCCCGGCTATACAGATGTATTTCTTCATGTCTGTATCAAAATCTAGCGAACATATACCTGTAAAATATGTCATTCAAATCTGATTCGGATACGGCTGTTGGTAGATTTCCGATTTTCGTATTTAAGAGGGTATCTCAACTGGGAGAAAATGCCTACCAAAATCGACTATCTTCCTTTCCTATACAATTAAAGAAAAATGAAAACATGGCCTGTTACAATCCACATAGTTTGAAATCGTAAGTGCTTAAATTACCAAATCATATGTTTAATCTTTAATGCTTGTTTTAATTTCACTGTTATTGATCATCATCTCTTTAACTATACCTATATGATAAAAATAGTAAAAATGAAAATGCATTCTCACTAGCCTCTATCAATTTGAATAATAAAGAATTTGAGTTAAAAGTAATTTAGAAATACGTGAATAATTAACAAAAAACTAACATACAATTAACAACATCGTGAAATTGACAAGGTGAATGTTTTTTGAATGATTTAGGAATAAAATTAAATGAGTGTGTGGAGCGAGTTTTGAGTGAATTTAATGGGAGGTAATCCAACATCGCAAATTTTGTTCAGGATGAACAAAATAAGCGATATCGGTTACCTCCCTTTAATAAAATATGCATAGAAGTTCTATATATATCTTCCTATTTCTTCAAAAACCTATCAGACGCTTGTAAACAATTTGAACTATGTCAGTGTAATCGTTATTTTTCTCTATCCAAATTTATTTTGAATGTCGTTGTTGATTCTTTATTATTCAATAGAGGTATTTCACGTAATTATCTCCCTTGCGTACTCTCCAGTCAAATTTACATAACAATGCAAACGAGGGGGCATCCTTCTTTTCTCCACTCTTTATTTCATTGAAATTTATCCGAATAAATCAGTCGATTTCAACTATTAAAATAGATCATTAATCTTTTATAATTCAAACCAATACTTAAATGTCATTAGAAATTATTTCGACCGCTTTTAGTAATTTTATGTTTAAATATTGACAAAAAGCGACGTTTGATTTTAGTTGGGTGGAATGAATTGCAGATATAACTCTTCAGAGTTTATCCACTTGATGAATTTATATTTGGTCGAAACAGATACCCTCCATCGAAAATCTACCGTTTTGAGAACACACTTCAATATGATAGTTTGTATGGATTTCTTTCATTTTGACTATTCATTTTCATTATTTCAATACTAGAACTAGTCATTGTTCGTCACAAATCGATCGTAATTGATTAACTAAAAAATACAAAAAAAGAGATTAAAATAAAGAGATAATAAAAAACAGGCATCAAAAACGGCAGACGACAGAATGCAAATTCGACACATGTTTTTTCCCCCCTCTCTCTCTAACGAAAAATAAAAAAAAAACAAAACACGAATCCATATCGAGAGTGAAAAATAATGAGAAAAGGGGAGAAATAGTTCCACCGTAGGTTTATTATTACGAGTTGCTATTGCATTTTAATAATGATTCAAATTTGAACACATACTTGCATTGGGAAGGGCTTTTAAATATATTGGAAACGTGCATTCGCTGTTTCGAAATTAAATATTTGTAGTTCTGAATTTCACTTGATTTCTTTTCGTACAGCCTTTTTTAACACTCACCTCTTACGAATCCAATTAATTTTCCAAATTCATGAATTATTGAACGCATTATTTAGATACCCCTTTTATGGATATATATTGATTTTGAAGATGTGATAGAAGTTAAATACGAATACGTAATACCATATGTCACATACGACGCTTAATTGTCACCAAAACAATGTTTATTTAGCGCACGTGTTGTAACTTATAACTGCTGCCTTAGTGTTTTACCGCTCTTTGATCTGAGGTCTATGGCATATTGAAAAACCTTTCTAAAATCATAAACAAACAGGAATATTAAATTCAGCCCTACATCTTTTAACGCTTAAGTTTTATCAAGCAATATGAAAAACAATAGTGCTGCAAGGGGCTTGTGCTAAAATATTTTAACGATTCTAAATTAGTATCAGATATATGGCCCCTATACGATAAAAACATTAATCTAACTTTAACTAAGTCTGGTCTTTCTGTGTTTTTTTAAAAATACCACGTATTTATCTATTTAATAGTATCATTAAATATTTCCTACGTATGAAAATTTCTTTTGCAAAAAAACCCCCAAAACCCGCTGTTGTGAATAGATAACATTTTCACAAAGAAATATATATTGCACGGTCAAAATACATTGTATCACATAGGTCTACTTTTCCTTAATCATGATTCACAGAGTGAAAGATCGTCAATGTGTTGGTTTCAGTTGTTCTTTGCCACGAAGTTTCAACAGCGCAATATCACAAACAATCAATGAAATGAGGTGGCGTATTTGGTTGGATTATTCGCTCAACGATTTATTTATTTATTTTATTTTTTATTATTACTTTTTGCGAGAATACATTTCCTTGTCTCAGTGTGTTAATTACGATGTGATGGTAATAATGTTTTATACAAAGAAATTACTATATAAAGAAATGATTGAGAAGGCTACGTATTTTATTTTTTTATTTTAGTAATACATGTATTGGTATTTTAATGAAAAGAGCGAAATAAATGATAAGATCTGAATATAAAAAAAGGGAATAATATACGAATAAATATAATTCAAAGACAAACTTTGATGACAAAATTTAAAAAAAAGGTAAGTGCATAATTTCCAACAAGAAATACTTCTTCATAGGTCAGGAACGCGAAATTGAGTTAGATTAATATAAGTTAAATCAAAAGCAAAATATAGAAAAATGACAAAAATAAGCATGAAGAATTAAAGCATTAAAACTACATTCTAATTATGTGTAAAAATAACTTTGATTTCGTTTATAGCGACGAGTATTTTGTGGTTTAAATATATTATTTTTCTATAAACTATTACTGGACTAAAATGACAATGCCCCCTCGTTTGTATAATGGGCGGAGTCGAGAGATTTCCGCGCATGCGTAGACTTATGTGAAATAGGTCTATTAGTTTGAAAGTTTTTGAATGGTTTGAGTGAGTGTTTGGAATGAATGAATGGGGGCTGAGTGTTTTATTTAGAATGGTTTTGATCGAGGTAATTTCAATTTCACGATGTACCTAACATACCTTCCGTGGGTAGTAAATACAGATCACATGAATTCAGTAACAGCGTTTCGGTTAATGGTGTTGATGCAAGTAACGAGCTCTCATTAGCCTCTAGCTGCTCAAATCTGGGTTTGCAGTAATTTAAAAACACACGAATAATTAAAAACAACAACAAAAAAAATACCTTCCGTGGGTAGTATATACAGATCACATTGATTCAGTAACAATGTTACGGTTAATGGTGTAGATGCCAGTAATGGAACTGCAAATCCGAACCTCTGCATACACGTGGTACACGTGACATACCCTATCATGTATCCTAGGGAAAAATTTATAGTTTGCTATGAGATAGTAAAGAGCTATAATTCATAATGCCAGGAGCCTAAGTAACGAGTCGTTGCATTTAAGGTTAAGGTAACTCAGCTTTAATCTATACTTACTTACTTTGATACATACAGTTAACAAGATCGTAAAATTGACAAGATGAATGATTTTTGAATGATTTAGGAATGAAATTGAATGAGTTTGTGGAGCGAGTTTTGAGTGAATTTAATGGGAGGTAATCCTGTATCGCAAATTTTGTTCTGGATGAACAAAATTTGCGATATTGATTACCTCCCTTTAATAAAAAATACAAACAAGTTTTATACATAGCTTCCTATTTGTTCAAGAACCCATGAGACGCTAACAATTTGAATTATGTAAGTGAAATCGCTATTTTTCTTAATCAAAAATTTATTTTGATAGACGATGGTTATTCTATATTTTTCAATGAGTTTGAGCATTTTTGAATGGTTTGAGTGAGTGTTTGGAACGAATGATTGGAGCGCTGAGTGATCGATTTAGAATGGTTTTGATTGAGGTGAATGTCAATTTCACGATAAAATTAACTGTAGTCGACATATATAGCTCGAGCCGGTATAGCTAAAGGCCCAGTTCCATTGCCAATGACTCATAAATTAAGCATAAAACACGCATAAAATTGTTTTTTGCGTGATTGTTTGTGGAGAAATTGGTCATTTTCTGGGGTGTGTGCGTGGTCAGAATCACCAATAAAATGCGTATCAACTGCGCATGTTTTACTTACAATCACTGGCAAAGAAATAACATTCTGCGCATAGCACAAGCCCATACCCAATACAATTTCATACGTTATTTTTGCGTGTTGCGTGATTTAATATTTTTTAGCGAGTGATTGTAAGTGAACATACGTGAATTGTGAGTGTTTTGTAAGTAATATGTGCGTGTTCTGTGAGAGATTCGTCAGTGATGTGCGTGTAAGGAGCCAGTTTCTGACGCACAATCACTGACGGAATACTGACTGAACACGAACATATCACGCACCTGCCCCGTCCAAGCTACCTACAAACTGCGCATAAAGTTGGTATTGTTTCGTCAAGACGATTCAATTGCAACGCACTTATTGCTTATTACCTTTTTTACATCCATTAGACATGCTAAAGTTACGAGGATTTGGTAATGCAACCAAATCATCAACGTCTAAACGCAATAGGTAGTGCGTCGGATTGTCAATCTAGAGGTCCCGAGTTCGACCCCCGACGGCGGCACTAATCCTTTCCGACTATTCTTTCCACCAATAGGTTGATAATCGTAGAGTCCTAAGTTGAAAAGGAGCTGGGGGCTCGAAAAGGATGTAATGGTGATACTTGTGTGACAAAATACAAGGAATCCACTGTAAGATACTGCAGCCACCGCAATATAACTTAAAGAGTGTTGAAAGCGGCGTTCAAACCAATCAAACAAATCCACATCTTGAAATTAACGTAGTCTATACTAGATAAACAGACAAAGTTATTCAATGAATTCAGTCGAACAAGTTACTTTTTAGGGCTATATAATCAAGTAACAACAACAACAACAACAACAACAACAACAAAAAAAAAAAAAAAAAAAAAAAAAAAAAAAAAAAAACAGAAAAAAAAAAAAACAATAACATCTCACTCAATTCACTCGTTCATAGAAATTTAATAATATGAATTATTTTTCTTAAAAATAATCTAAACTTTGGCCTAAGGAAATGTTCGAAATATTTATGTGTAAAGTTTACATTTCACCAATTAGTGCATGATCTAAAACCTAACTGGTAAAGCAGCTGAATGCTAGGAAAGGATGAAGAGGAAGTAATTGTGCGGGAACTTCCAGGAATTCAATAGTAGGTGCTTTAGACGCCAGGATATTATTTGAAAAAAATATTAACCAAAGTGTATACTGGTAGCCCGCTGTCTGAGAGGGGGCTGCGAGGGCTAACAGTTTACTCCACAGGAGGATCTGGGCCTAAAATTAGAAAATTTTGTACAAACCTAACGTCCCGGAAACCATGTTTGCTATAAAGTAGTACATCTCGTGTGATTTCAAAACTGACCAATTAGACCATCCATCTTGGAAGTCCTTCAACTCGTACTTGAAGAAGTATTTGAACCCAACAAGAGACATTGCGACTGTAAACACTATTTTCATGAAGGACATGTAAATGGTCAGCTTCCACGTTGGCGGGTTGGTGTCGGTGTACTTCTTTAATCTGTCATTTACGAGGGACTCTTCTATATGGTCACCATGGAGAAGATTCTTCATTTGGAAACTTTCCGTCAACTTGATGAAAGAAAAGAACAAACAAGACAAAGTTCAATAAATGCATCAATTAAACTCGATTCAAAAATAGTATCATCGACGTCAGCGCTCCAATCGTTGATTCCAAACTCGCACTCAAGTCACTCAAAATAGCTCCGTAGTTGTTTAAAAAGGTATAGGCATCGTTATGAAAGTTTCGATCTTATTGGTAAAAAAATGAATGATATTATAAGTTGCTGTAAATTTTTGATCTTCTGATTTGCCCGCAGAGACAAAGCATTAGAAAAAAAAGATTATATTATAGGATGATCGTCAATTGAACGAAATTATAGATTATGTTTTAGATACCTTGAAGATTATTCAAAACTCGTTCATTAAATACATTCAATTTCATTCCTATATCATTCCAAAATCATTCACATTGTCAATTTCGCGATGTTTCTTACCTGAGATTGGTACGATGTCCCAATCGTAGCCCCACTCGTACCACTCGTACTGTACGATGGCATCGTGTGGTTGACATGAGGCTGTTGTGGATCTATAGAGTACGATTCTGGCATCTGATGTTGTTGTATAATTGGTGTATCTTCATCCTCCAACTGGACTGGTTGTTTGGCACTTTTAATCAAGTTTCTTTGAACTACTGGTGACCAGGATATTGATAGACTAAGTACGGCTCCAGCGACATATCCTAGATCCTGCCACTCTAAATCTTCCTCGTAAATTAGATAAAACGTTCCTCCTACACCGGCTAGTTGAAACAGCACCGCCATTATGAATAAAATCGTCACATTGCCCCTCCGTGCACCACTTTTAGTGACGTCAACAATATATGTGAAGACTGGTACCACAAACACGGTGTGCATTAAAAGTACAATTAAATAAGGTTTACCCAGGACTAGTTCCGGAACTTTGTAAACAAACAAACACAGTCCAACAGATTCTAGTAGACTGACAACAGTGGCCTGAAATAGAAGTTTGGCAAAAATAAACGAGTAACTGGTCACTCAAACGGAACCGTCACCACCTCAAATATTAAATTGTAATTTGCATGCATAATAAGTTAAAAAGCAAATCTTTTTTGGCGAAAACTCCGTCGAATAAAAGTTCTATGACCCTCTTTATGGTTTTATTTTATAACTATGCACATATCCGAGAGATAACATCCCATGTGATATTTCAAATGATATTACACGGATATTTTCAACACAATGACATATTAATGTTGTTATTTTAGAAACTTGCATTTCTGTTGAAAACATCGACGAAATAAAGGTATATAGAGATTATAAAATAAATATAAAGCGTACTTTATGTATTGTATGAAAAATAACTATCTCGGTTATGGGAATCGAAATTGTCTCGGTAGACAAACCTCGTTACATTTTTTTTCATACAAAACACTAAGTACGTTTTATATATATATCTGCAACAAATATTAAGTGGTCATTAATATGCATAACATACAAATTCTGTTTTGGCGAAGGTCTAGAGACGGGCTAGCGATCCCTTTATCGTTTCATAGGTGCTTCAAAACTTCAAATGTGCGTTTTCTTCTCATACTTAAACAGAAATATACTTACTAGAATAAATCCTTTAAACGTTGGCCAGGGTATATCTTTTCTAAATGACCCCGCAAACACAGATCGTATAAAACTAATAACATTTGGTCCTAGTAGTATCACAAACAATACCATAAATAACTGTTTCTTTTCCGGAATTTGTTGTTGTTGTTTTTCTGCCAGTCTATGTGACAGCGCCACCAGGGATATTTTGCTGAGAGATAAACAGGCCAACAACAGCGCCCCAAATATAGCGGTTGAGATCCATTTAGTAACGACAACTCTGAGTGAAGGTCTGTTAGAGTATTCTTTCTTGGATTTGTCGAGTTCACGGTCTATTTTCGGCTGTTCCTCTACAATTAATTTTCGTTTCTTTGGTTTGGTTTTGGGTGGTCGCCCTGTCAAAAAATGGAAAACGAAACATTTGACATTTCTTGTGACCCCTCACGCAAAAAAGGACCATCACGAGATTCTGTTTAAATAAGTATTTGAAAACGAGGCCGTTTCCAGTACAGGTCAAATGAAGGTCACATTTCGCAAATTATAACACTGGAATGTAGAATGATCAGAAAAGCAGAAAAGTACAAAAAGAACCGACTCTATTAAATCTACGTCCTCATTCGGAAAAGTGCTCGGTATTTTCCGTAAACTCGAGAGTACTTCAGACGGGTGTGAAATAATTTTGTGTCATTTTAAAGTAACTGGGCTTCTGGTAGTATTTTGGTCAATTCGTTAAAAAAAAACACACATTTAACTAACTTTCCGATCGTCTATGGAGATCTACTGGCGTATTATCATGTGATGACAAAACGAAGTAGAACAGTGTGTATTGAAATCAAATATCAATTTGTTCAGTTCAAATTTCGTAGATTTTGTTCACTCTATGTCTTTTGGGTTTTAATAACGTCATATAAACCCGTGTGGGAAACGATGAGCTTTCATGGCTGCCCCCTTATTAACCCAGGATCGCCGAGCGTTTCCAAATAGGGAGAGGCAAATGTAGAAGTAACTTCATCGCAACAGTGGGTCAAACCGGTGACATTTTGATTGACAGTTGTGCTCAAATAGCTAGACATGCTGGATTCGTAATTGGACCGGACGCGGGTTGTGTATCAGGGGAGGGCACTTTGCAGACTCGCAATCCAATGTTTGCGGATTCGTGTCCCATTCGAGGCGGGGTTTGCGTTTGGCAGGACATTTTACAGACAGAGCCGTCCGTGGAGTCTGACAAGGATTGGGACTTAATGCACTACTTAGATGTTCCTTTTTCGACTGGCGGGTCAAATAAAGTAAATAAATTGAGCCTCTGTTTGACATTTTTGCTAGGAATAACCAGACGGCCACAAAGTCACACCGAGACAGTATAAATTAAATAGCCCAATATGCGCCCCGATCTTAAAATTAAATGAGCATTTTAGAGTTATTTATCAGGCAAAAAATCAGTAATTGCCTGTTGATGAAAACAATTCATATTTGGTTACCATCGTTAGAAAACAATTTATAATATGACCGACGTCGCCGGAGTGAAATAATCCCGTTGAATATTTTTGATATTACACGGGTGTTATTACACTAGTGGAATAACTATGCAAATGAAATGAGCTCAGAGCGAAAAGCAACGCTATAATGTAACCACGAAAATGACGTCATAATCTATGTTTTGTGACGTCATTTTGAAACGACGTTATAAGTTTCGCGAAACATTGAAACGTTGAATTTCAAGAATTTTGACGATTTTTCGCTAAAGTTCGGGTCATATTATAAACAGAATATAAAATTTGTGCTCATAAAATACAGAATTTATTAAACTCGTCATCTAAAACAGATAAAAACTCGGCGCAGCCTCGTTTTTATCTGTTTATAGATGACTCGTTTAATAAATTCAGTATTCAATGACCACTCATCCTCTATATGTCCAGATTTCTGACAAAGGATAAGAAAAAACAGACTGAAAAGTCCAGATGCAAATTATTGTGTACGTGCCCAAACTTTCAAGTTCAAATGAAACGCGAACAACCCATTGAGAAATTGTAGACTGGATATTCCCCCCTTTCTTTCTTAGAATGTTTTGTTATATTATCTTTTGAAAAATTCTTCTCAAATTTCATTAAAGCCAACTTTGACACGAGAGAAAGCCAAATTACGGATTTCGTTGACTTAAAGCTGCTCTTTCACAGTGTTTCATGGAAAAAATACAAAATTTGTTCTAAGATTTGGGAATGTGTGTTTTTTATACGGTTACGAATGGCCCAAAGGCATTGAAACTAAAAACAATATGTTTCAGTAATTTTGTATTTTATTTATTCAAAGCGGCAAGATCAGTAAGAGATCCAGTCTATTGATTTCCAGGCTGTAAATTTCAAATTCGTTCTTATCCGTGAATAATATTTCAATTTTGCTTGTTTTGATATGAATTTTCCAGCTGTCAAATACGTGTACCTTAATCTTTGATTGAATAAGACAAACATGTGAAAAATACATGCATAAGTAGGTGGCTCGAAATTGAAGAATTATTTTTTAGGCTTTAGTAGTTGCTTTATTTTTCAGAATGAATTTCGATAAATACAGGAATATATGTCTTTCTTTCCATGCATTACCAGATAAAATCTTCTTATTTTAAGGCTTTAACATGATGAGATCGTTACTTCCGATTGAATTTACGAAAATTTTCAAAATCACATTTTCCCAATCTGTGAAAGAGTAGCTTTAATTTAAATAATGATTTAACTTTTTTAAAAAATTGTTATCTGCCGAGGGTATTGTTTAGGTGCACGTAACCTAGGAAAGACGATTGCTACAATTGTCACGTGGTCACGTGAGATAATGACCACCCGGAAGATCTAATCAGCTGCCCTGCGTTCAGGGTGACAAAACGATGCAAACTGTTTGCCAATTATACCCCGCCTTGCACGCAGTTGCGCGTGCAAAGCTATGTATAATTTGCAAACAATATGCGTCGTTTTGTCACCTTGAGCGGAGAACTGGATATCGCCAAGTTGGAGATAACGCAACAGACACACAGCGACAGACAGACTGTGTTTTGTTACAGTCAGTAACGTCGTAAAATTGTCATTCGCCTCAATCGAAACCATTTTAAATTACTCACTCAACGCTCCATTCATTCATTCATTCATTCATTCATTCATTCATTCATTCATTCATTCATTCATTCATTCATTCATTCATTTATTTATTCATTAAATCATTCTTAACACTCACTCAAACCATTCAAAAGCGCCCAAACCCATGTAAAAATATAGAATCTACAACGTCATTTAAAATTAATTCGGATAGAGAAAAATTGCGATTTCACTGACATAATTCAAATTGTAAGCGTCTAATAGGTTCTTGAAGAAATAGGCAGCTATCTATTGAAGTTATATGCATACTGTATCAAAGGGAGGTTATCAATATCGCTAATTTCATCCTGAACAAAATTTGCGATGTCGGAATACCCTATTAAAGTCACTCAAAACTCGCTCCACACACTCATTGAATTTCATTCCTTAATCATTAAAAAATCATTCACCACGTCAATTTCACGATGTTCTTAACTGTAACCAGTACACTCCTCAAAACTCCTAAGCGGCCACTTGCTTTTTTGTTCATATGTTGTAAATGACGCGTGGTTTTAGCCCGTTTTCACTTGCATAATGTAGCAAAGTCATTTATGAAGTCAACAAGAAAAACACAGCATAGAAATTCATCACGAACATGTTTAAAATTAAGCGAATGTAGGAGTACCCTCGATTTCAAAGTTAACATTGGTGGGTGGGGTATTTTTGACAATTCTTGTTAGGGTAAGAATAGTGAGGGAGGTTATGACATTTCTTTTAATTTTTTGAGGTTCACATGCGTTCTACCGCCGATATCGGTACTTAAAATTGATAGGATTTGCGTTTTTTAAGTGCCGAAAAATTCAAATTTCTCAAAAAATTGTCATTTTTGTGACTTTTTAATTTGAGGGTACAGGCACTTAATTCCGTTTTTAGGATTTCCTGGTGCACGATTTTCCAAAAGAATTAGACAGGATCATATCTAAATGGCTACACTTTCAAAAGTCAAAGTGAATTTTAAAATAAAAACCAAAAATATGTGAAAAATCGAGAAATGTAAGATGGCCGCTTAGAACTTTTTAGTAGTGTAGTGTCTGCTAAATGAGTGTGATGCGTGAATTTTGGGTGAAATAATCAACGAGAGCTTTTTAAGTTATTGATATGAAAATACTAAATTAATCTCCTTTCGAAAAATCTCGTTGGTAAATTATCATGCCTTCGAAACTAAAGCTTATTTAAGCTCTAGTTACGATGTTTGATTATTCACCAACGCTCAAATCATATAACGGGGATCGGGTGGAGATAATTAGTTTTTAGTAACAGTCCACATATCACCTTTATCGTATATATTCTTCGGTGGTCGTCTTCGAAATGCGTAAAAATTTCAAAATCCTAGCCATAGGATCACAGTCCCAAATGTACTACAGCTAAAAACATCATGAAATTGACGCTCATTCCGATCAAAGTCATTCTGAATCATCCTCTCATCACTCTATTCATTCATTCAAAACATTCACTCTAATCGATCAAAAACGCCCCGAAATCTTTAGAAAACATTCAAAAATACTTCAAGTCTTTCAACAATAAATTCAAATCGATTTATTTATTCTTCGATTTAATTAGCTGGTGTGGACTTTCAAGTGTCTAAAATGACTACGAAGACGTACAAAACAGAAAAGTACCTATATTTTCTAAAGGGAGGTAATTCATACCGCTAATTTTGTTAATCTTTAACAATTTTAGCGGTATTCGATTACCTTCCTTTAATTCCACTCAAAACTCGCTCTAAAATGACTACGAAGACGTACAAAACAGAAAAGTACCTATATTTTCTAAAGGGAGGTAATTCATACCGCTAATTTTGTTAATCTTTAACAATTTTAGCGGTATTCGATTACCTTCCTTTAATTCCACTCAAAACTCGCTCCACACACTCATTCAATTTCATTCCGAAGTCATTCCAAAATCATTAACATTGTCGATTCCACGATTTTCTTAACTGTAATGGACAAAAGTCTTGTTCGGTTTCGAGAATTTGCAAATAAGGCAAAACAAATTTGATTGGAAATATAACGTGAAGGAATGTAGGAACATTGTAAAATAGACGTTTTTTTCGTTTCTGAGAGGCAGCCAATTTTCTACCAACTTCCCTAGTGTTTTTCTATCGGATAATCAATATTTTACTATGTTATGTCATCTGCAGCATGAAAAACTTAAAAAAGTCATCGACTTCAATACTTTCAAAACTTCAACTTTAAACTAATGGCTTTATTGAACAAAACAAAACCGGACAGAACGTTTGCCCTTATGTTTACATATAAAAGTAACAGGAGATTATTTCTCAATTATTCTATTACACCCAATCCAAAAAATCAATAAATAAATGGTGTTCTACGTGCACTCAGACAACATAAACCCGCATTATACATCCTTTGTTAATCTGACTGAGTACACATCCTTCAGCATAGAAATACATCGATCATTCTCATCAAAGGTGATATATATATATATATATATATATATATATATATATATATATATATATATATATATATATATATATATATATATATATATATATATATATATATATATATATATATATATATATATATATATATATATATATATATATATATATATATATATATATATATAAAGCGCGTACTGTATTTATGACGTCACAAATATGTAAATTACTCACGTGAGGTAATCGATGACGTAGACGATGCAGCTGACGCAACAATATTCTGGTAATCAACGTCCATATTGATGAATAGTGTGCTTGATTTTGATGCGTCCTTTAATATACTCTTTTTCAAATATCTCTCCGTTCTTGAAAACTCTATAAGTCCCGACGTTTTGTGTAGTGTACCTTTTTACGACCTTGTATGAATATCCTTTTTAAATATAATAACCGTTCAGACACTTGATTTCGTATGTTCCATTTTCACTTTATAGCAAAATACCATTTTTTTTCTTAAATCATTCTACATTAACCTTACACTGAAATTTATTTTTGGACCAAAGAAATTGAGTACACTGAAATTACCTTCATCCTTAACTAGTGAGAAGATGTTATATTTCGCTTGAAGACTTTATATTACTTAAAGCCTTCTTGCGCTGGCATAATGATAACAACTCGTTAAATGATAAAGTTTTATCAGTTTTTAAAGCTTACATACTTTATAGTGGATAAGTGTGATCGTCTTTTATTTATTATCGCTAAATGCAATCTTTGTAGGTAATATTCAGGTCAGTTTTAGTCTCATTTCACAGAAACCGATAGCCGAACAGAATAGAACAGAACATAACATAACACAACGAATTTGTTATTAACATTCAAATATATGTACATTTCACTAAGAATATTATGTCGTCTCTCGCGACATTCGGGTCGGTCGTTTGAATATCTCCAATGTGTAGATAAAATATTATAGCGTTAACGCATATATATAAGTTATAGGCAAACCATGCTATCCGAATGTTTATAAATAGACTTTCGACGAGTTTAATATAGAAAAATTGGGACCAACGATTTTTTTGCTGTAACGGTCTTTTAACTATACTGAGGGATCAAAGAAACACAAAACTACCGGCATTTTAACAATCCTTTGAATTACATCTGTAAACGTCATGTGTCATAGCGTAAAAGTAACATGCTTTCGAAACCGACTTCATCACGAAGAAACTAAAATTGAAACATCAAAAATCATTGAATATCGACTGGGAGAAAAAAGTGATTTTCTTGGTGAATTTCTTTACTCTGTCAGTATATCTGTGATTACAGTTGTGATTTAGTACCGTTATCTCACGCTTGTTAAATTTCAGTTCAGTCCACCCCTACTCATGGCTATTCCACATTTTCCCGCGTTTTCGAATTCCGCGGTTGGACTATAATCGGCAATTTTCGATCAATTGAAAAAAAAAAAAAAAAAAACGCGAACAGCCACTACATTAAAGAGAAAATAGAATGGCTTCTTTCTTCATGGGCATATTAAACAAAAACAAATTATAATCCTCTTTCAATATCAATATATCAATACAGTGGCATTATTCTTTATCAGACAATGAAAGCTGTATTGACCTGATAACACCTGCATGATAACTTACAAGAATATAAGGCAGGTCAATCTATTTTTAGAAACAATGTGCATATTCATGTGACCTTTACCGTAGCTCTTTTTCTACAACCGGTGCCAAAACTACTTCAAACACTAGCGGCTTCGAGGATCATTCATCTCCTTTGTTTTCATTAAAGAACAACAATTTTTTGAAACGATTAACGTATGCTGCCCCGTGTTAATGATGAACTCGTTCGCTAAATGTTTAAAAAGTGCCATCCCGTCTGTACTAGGGGATTATTGGTACATTTACAAACGTTCGTAAACGCCTTTCGCATCAAAACGTAAGGCTAATAGGATTCTTTATCATGCGATGAAGCCTGTATTAACCTGATATCACCTATCTGATAACATATCATGATATCAGACAGTCTATTTTTAGAAATACTTTGCATACACTTTCACCTGAATTTCTTTTTTTAGAGTATATAGGAATTAAGCACTGAGAATATAATTGAATGGCAAATAGAATAACATGTAAGTGTCTTAAAATATCAACGTTATCTGGTCTCAGCTGCGAAAAATTATCATGACTTAGCAAAGCCTCGACATGATAAATTCTCCAAAGCTCGACTAGATGACATTGATATTTTAAAACACTAAGATTTTATTCTCTTTTTACATCACGCTAATGTTAAATTACTACAAAATAACAATCATAGTTTCTATAATGTAATTCATTTCTAAATAAAATCTTTTACATGTATATTTTAAATCCTATTTTATTCTCTCCACTTTATAACACAAAAAACGTTACATAAAATAACCATTAAAGTGCTTTACACACGATTTATCAAAATAGAAATATGACCCGAAAATGTTCGGGTAAACGTTCAAAATTGTACTTAACCCTTTATTGTGCAGATATCCTATATTTCACTTCTATTTATACTTACCCGATCCAAATCATAGGATTGTTTGTTGAAAACTGATGTAACCCGTCAAGCCAAATGGGACCATTTTGTAACTCTGTAAGGAAAGTATCTAACTGGAGGTGGTAATTCAAAGCTTCTTTTTCGGAAATGTAGGTCACTCTAGATCATCAACAACACGACAACAACAATCGAGCGCGAACATTTTCGACGATTAAGCCTGACTATTAAGCATTTACACTGACTACGCTCGACATTTTATGTACAGTTAATAACATCGTAAAATTGACGAGGTAAATGAGTTTTTTAATGATTTTGGAATGAAATTCAATGAGTGTGTGGAGCGAGTTTTGAGGAAAAAGAAATCAAAGGATATACACTACTCAAAAGTTCCAAGTGGCCACCTTACATTTCTCGATTTTTCACATATTTTTGGTTTTTATTTTGAATTGTTAGCTTTGACTTTTGAAAGAATGGCCATTTAGACATCACCCTGTCTAATTCTTTTGTAAATTTGTGAACCAGGAAATCCTAAAAACGGAATCAAGTGCATGTACCCCCAAATTCAAAAGTCACAAAAATGACAATTTTTAGAGAAATTTAAATTTTTCGGCACTTGAAAAACGCAAATCCTACCAATTTTAAGAACCGATATCGGTAGTAGAACGCATGTGAACCTCAAAAAATTAAAAGAAATGCCACAACCTCCCTCACTTTTCTTACCCCAACAAGAATTGTCAAAAATACCCCACCCACCAATGTTAACTTTGAAATCGAGGGTACTCCTACATTCGCTTAATCTTAAAACATTTTCGTGTTGAATTTCTATGCTGACCTTTTCTTGTTGACTTCATAAATGACTTTGCTACATTTTGCAAGTGAAAACGGGCTGAAACCACGCGTCATTTACAACATATGAACAAAAAAGCAAGTGGCCGCTTAGGAGGTTTGAGGAGTGTATTACAATATCGATAATGCCATCAAAACAAGACGAAATAAACGCTAATAAATTACCTCCCTTTACAAAATATACAGTCAATTCTCGTGTCTTCACGTCCTAACCAGATTCTACAATACTTACACCAGATGGTTAAATCATGGTATAATTTAATCGATTTGAATGAATTGTTTAATGTTCTTAGCGATTTTTAAGCGTGTCAGAACAACTTTGGAGCGTTTTTTTTATGATTTGAGTGAGTGTTTGGAATGAGTGATTGGAGCGCTGAGCGGTTTTAAATGGTTTCGATCGATGTTAATGTCCATTTCAAGGTGTTATTTACTGTACTACCCAGATTGTCCCTATACGCCTATCGGGTTAGAACTGAATTGAAACTGGTCTCATGTCATAAACCCTTTCTCCGTCAATCTTATACTTTGCTGTTATGGTTGATTTGGATACCATCAAAATGGGTTCATGGTTTTTGCATTGTATCTGCAATTATTTTCATCTTAATCATCCAAACCAAGTAGCGAAATGTCAATGGATCGAATTCGATACCCTAGGTAGAATAAAGGGTAACTAATTATGGCAGATTTAAAAACAAATGTCAAACACAGGTTTATGTTGTAAGCTAATTACAGTTAAGAACATAATTGACAAGGGGTTTGATTCTGGTTCAGGAATAACAAGATTATCCCCTTTAGATAAATATACATACAAATTTTATAATAAGCTTACTATTTCTTCAGGAACCAATCAGTCGCTTAAATTCCAAATTGTATCAATGAAAACACCATTTTTGCTTTTGTATATTTATTTTGAATGAAGATGTTGATCTTATCTTTTTTAGTGATTAAGGGTTGTTTTTGAATGGTTTAAATGAGTGTTTGGAAGGCATGATTCGAGCGCTGAATGAGCTATTTGTAAACGATTTCAATTGAGATAAATGTCAATTTCACGATGTTGTTCACTGTAGGATAAAATTTATCCTATTTTTTTACAAATGCAAGTGACATCACCGATATGTTTGTTCCGCAATCACATCAATAGCTTTTGTATTAGTTGAAAGGTTGGGGAAAGGAAAGGGCTGATGTTGTTATCTGTTAATAACCGTGTAATCCAGTTGTTTTGCAGACACTTCCTTATTTATTTGATGATAGTGAAATTCACCGAATGTCATTAATTGTATAGTTTCTTAAGCTGACTTAATCTAAATTTTCAAATTACGTCGAAAAATTGAATTATTCAGTTAAACATTATCCCCCCCCCCCCCTCACGCGCACACGTATTTTCTTAATCATTCAAACGCCGCTGAAGTAAAGTTGTATCAATAAATAAATCTCGGTCATCTTTAATTATCTTTGGGCCAAGGGCCATCTCAATGGAGTCATCTCAGAGAAGGAAAATTATAGTTACCTTTCTTACATTTACTTGCACGACGGAAACTCGCTGAACATACAACATTGAACCTTCTATTTCTAGCAAAAAAAAAGCTATTTAATTCATTGACAATGGAGTGCTGAGAATACATCAACAATGATTTTAGGCCAGGTTTAGCAGGTCATAGGAAACAACCCAATATCTTGGATATTGCAAAGGAAAAAGATGATAGAGTAAAAAACCGAACAACGCGTGTAATACGTGGCTTTTTTGTTCATGCGCGCGCAAAAAATAGGTCTCGTATACGACATTAACTTTTGTGCGACACCTTGACCTTATCATGAGTACCAGATATTTTCTTACTTATCACTGCCAAAATTAAAGATACATAGCTTTTATATTAGATCTTGACAGCTGACATTGCTAATATAGAGAAGAAGAAAATGCTGCTAACTAACACTTTCTCCTTTCTCCCTATTATTATCTACCCTTTCTACTACAATTTTTTCTTATTTGCCCACATTTTTTATGTTATCTGCATCCCTTTACAATTTGGACCTGTCTAAACATTTGTTGTCTTGTAATTGATTAATCTAAAATAGAAAAAAAATAAAATAAAAGCCTTGTCCCATCCTTAAACCCATAAACAGACGACAGAATTTTAGACTGGGCCAACGTGGAACAGGTTGCAGACAATTAATTTATATGGGTATAATTTAATATATATCTAAGGTAGAAATTAAAAAAAAATGCAGTATGAGTACAGGGTGGACCATATTGTGGGAAATGGCGAAATTGACCCTTTCAATTTCTTGTGTTGGCACAGTAAAATGCAACTTCTTTATGGAATTCAATTCAATGTAAAATAAAGAGTCGATGAGCTTGTGTCCCTAGAAAAACAGCATTATATGTCAGCCGGAATGATCGAATGGATAAATTGTCTGACTAGTAGCAAACCAATCAACTCAACTAAAATTATGAAAAGGCGAGTTGCACCTGTCTGCAAGGCGGTATTGGGCGAAGTAATTCATATCTTGGGAATTAGTTTTTTTGGCGGACTCAGCGCCATATAGTGAGCATACCGTTCGACAATTTTCCGTTTAAGTATGTTCGAAATGTGGCTTACGATTCCTAAAGGTAAATAGAACCCTTGGTTTCCCTCGCCTAAAAAAGCCTTGATAAAAAGATTAAAACAATGTAGTTCATGCCTTCAAATGTCAACCTTGCCTCTTTATAAACTAGGCCTCTAACGCTTTTAGCGCTTAGATTAATCAGTGGCTATGGTCAAACGTCTTATTTTTCTGGCTTGAGGAAACCTACCTTAAATTGAAAAGTCACAAACATCAATAACGAATAAGGGCACCGTTTTCTTGGAGAACTGAAGTGAATTAACGCCAAAAATTCTTATCGCACGAAGTATACGTTATTAGAGAACGACCTGCCATCTGTCCGTCATAGCCTTGATGAACTGTGAACTGGTACTCCGATGTCTGTGAGAGACAACGAGTAGTGTATAAATTTTATGGCAATCTGATTGGCTGTGTATTTTTCACAACAAGTAAGTTATTACAAACCATCATGCATGTCGATATCCGTTGAAATTTGGCGGCATTTTTTAAAATGAAAGTACTGATATTCTGTTGCTTATATAAATATACTCTTTACGAGATACACATACGAAAGAAAAATAAAAAATCAACTCATTATTTGCTGTTTTTCGCCGCATTCATCGTGATTTTCGATCAACTGCCTGTCGCAAACCCGCTACCAAACGCTTTACGATTATCTAGCTTCCGTTTAACGTTGATCAAATGACGTCACTACCGGGTCACATGACCTGACGAAAATTTGTAAAATACCTGTCTCTAGTATCGATAGATCTAGGGGCAGTAACCCAGTCAAGATGAACTGCTGCTTGTTTTGATATGACGTCAACCGTCAAACACAGTACGTTATAATTGACCCACACATGCCCTGAAGGACTGCGATCGGATAAGACCACAATACAAGACACCGGAGTAACATAATTGACTCTTAGAAAAACCTAAACATACATTAAAAATGCGGCCAAGCGTAAATCTATTGGAAACGTCACGGGAGAGAAATAATCCTGTTGAATATTTTTGATATTACTCGTGTGTTATTATACTAGTGGAATAGCTGTGCGAATGAGTAATGAGCGGATATCATCATTACATTTCCGTTGTGAAAATGACGTCAAAATTGATTTTTTGATGTCATTTCGCAAATGGCGTTTTATGTTATGCAGAATAACTTGAATCGATAATTATCAAAATTTACTAATTTTATCACAAAAAAAAGGTGGTTTTATAAATAGAAGATCAAATTTGTGCTCATTAAATACAGAATTATTAAACTCTTCAACTAAACAGACAAAAACTTTTTGCAGCTTCATTTTTATCTGCTAATACATAACTTGTTTGATAAATTCAGTATTTAATGACTACTCATTCAACATCCTCTATATAAATGTTGCAGTGTAGGCTAAGATCAGACTCCACCTTTGCAGGATGATCTTAGTCTATACTGTCTGCCGAATATTTGTGTCATAGACAGCATATCAAGTTAAAATGAAAAAAAAAAAAAAAAAAACAAAAAAAAAAAAACCAAACGATTTTCTAGAATTTCAGTTACATTTCTATTTCAGGCTTTGTCAGGTCTATTGTATACCTCAGAAGGACATTTAAGAAAGGCCATAACATATATACAACGTGCTTCTAGACTTAAGGGGAAGATACCATAACAAATGATGATATTTATGAAATAGCAGGGGTATGTATACACATAACACTTTATGATAGAGCATTGCTATCTTTAAGTAGATCAAGACATTGCCTCACCACAAAACCAGCGAAATTACCAAAAGATTACACCGTAATTTTGTCCAATTCAACATGTTTTATGTCTAAGTTCTTAAAGTGGTGCCAGTTAGACCCATGATATCATAGAGAGGCAATCATGTGCAAAGAATGGGCTTTGTTTCGGAAATCATAAACTTAAAAGGTGTTAAAATAATAGTTTCCTAATGATCTTGTAAACACCGGGAAAGATCATGAGTTCTAAAAGGTTACGGAACTATTAAGGGTCCACTTCCTTGTAAGATGTTTAATTTTTATGCCCCGGTATCTAAAGTTCGGGGGCATATTGTTTTATAGTTGTCTGTCTGTCCTTCTCTCTGTCCGGACGTCTGTCTGTCTGTCTGCAAAAGTGAACCAAAAACCTTTGCCTATATTTTCAAGCCTATTCAAGATACAAGGCCAGTTTTTGGCAAAATGATAGATCTCAATGATCTGCATCAGCTGATACCAATATCAAGGTCTTGTGAAAGATTTATTGATATTAAACAAAAAATAACAAATATCTTCTGTATATTTCAGGTAATTGGTGATGATGTCATGGATGGGTTATTTAAAGTTTGTCATTCCAATTCTTATGAAAAGTTACAGGCTTGTGTACAAGTACGATTTACACGTATTATTCTAAATTTAAACATTATTGCAAACAAATTTCCAATATTAACCCTTGTCATGCTGAACCCTGAATGTTCCTTCTTTAACAGGAGGTATAGACAAAGATCAGCCTGCACATATGTGCAGTCAGATCTTATTTCATACCACATGAAGTTCATTTTTAAACCAGAAAGATGTAACCGGGTGTATTTCCGAAATCAATACTCACATTTGGTAACTTCCAGTGGTGTTAGCACTTTTCTTTTACATTTAATTTGCAAAGATTTTTATTCAGCATGACAAGGGTTAAAGAAATTTCAGAGACTTCGAGCCAAATATTTTCCCACAATCTGTAAGTAGGAATCAGGCTGTATAGACTAAGATCAGGCTGATCTTGTAACTGTTTAAAGGGAGATAACTTGCATTGGATATGCAAATGAGAGATACCTGCCCTTATTAAATGGCTAATAATAGTCTAAATAGACAGAGTTGACCCATTTAGGGTTGAGGGTCCTTTTCTCTGAATGGATCACGTTTGTCTATCTGCTCGGTTCATTACAATCAATGTCTTTACTGCCTGTCAAAGTATTGTGTACAGTATGAAAATGGGTTGAACAGCAGAGAAGGGTTGTCCCATGTCACACTGAACTCGGATTGTTCCTGAATTGGCAGGAAGTGTAGACAAAGATCAGCCTGCTCATATGTGCAGCCTGATCTTAGTCATCACCTCCTTTCAAATCAGAAGTATTTTAACAAAAGTGTTTTCAAAATGAATACTGACGAATAATCAAGAGCATTCGGTGCTTTAAGAATTTAAATTTAAATGAAACTTTTGCCCAAGGTTATTATTTAGCATGACAAGGGTTAAGATGTTAGATTTTTGACTTTTTAAAAACAAAGATGTGATAAATCAGGACATTGTAGCTGCATATTCTATATATTCATGATGAAGTTGTGTATCAGTTATAATACTTTAATTAATGTAATGTTGTATATTTATACCCCTAACCTACAAAGTAGAGGGGGTATACTGGTTCCACCATGTCTGTCTGTCTTCCCATCCGTATGTACCCCTTTTCGTTTCAAGACTCTTATTTAAGAACCAAGTGACCTAGAATCATGAAACTTCATACAAATGCTGCTTATGACCCAAGGAAGTGCCCTATTGATTTTTGGTCAAAAAGATCAACTTAAGAACCAAGTAACCTACAATCAATCACATGCATATAACTTTAATTCTCAATATTTGTTTCAAACATATCCTTCACTAATGCACTTATATTTTGTGGTAGTATTAGTCAGCTTTGCAACAGCTCTAATTATTTACAGGATTTGATAAATGAGGGTCATGCAGCCAGCCAGTTTATCCTACAACTTCATGATAAAGTTGTGTGTTTAGATGATTTGGATGACGAACAGAAATCTTTCATTTTGGAGAAATTAGCTGTAAGTAACACCTACATTGGACCTTTGTCATGTCTAGTGGACAAGCGATTTTTAGCTCCACTGGCTGAAAGCCACTGGGGCTATTGTCATGGCGTTGTGTCCGTCGTGCGTCTGTCTGTCCATCCGGTCGTAAACATTACCTTAAAAAATCTTCTCCTCAGAAACAAATGGATGAATTTCAACCAAACTTCACAGTAATGATCCTTGGGTGACCCTCTTTCAAAATTGTTCAAGGAATTTTAATCCAATAGAAAACATGGATTTAATGGGCGTGGCTTATTTCCAAATATGGTAAAAAGTTAGTTTTCTCAGATTCTGATCAATGGATACCAATTAAATTTTACATGAATGATCCTATGGTGACCCTCTATCAGTCTACAAAAAAATCATTGTGATAGGATGGAAAATATGCATTTTCAAAACTTTTATTGACTTTCACAAGAATTTCAAGTCTGTGGAGCGACTCAAGCCGTTCATGGCTTTCTAGTTATACACCCCTAAAGGTGGTTGTATTTTTGTATCATCGTCTGCATATGTCTTTACTTCTTGTGAACACTATTTCTCTTTCATTTATACCTGGATTTCCATGAAATTTTCTCAGGATGTTCCTTATCATTTTAACTTTCACAATTGTCAGGGTGTAGATATTTTTTGAAATTTTATCCTTGCTGCATATCTTGTAATGACAGCACTGCTTGCTTTTGCATTGTCATCGGTTGTTCTGTATTAACTTGTATGAAGGATGACAGCTTCTTTTGTGGATTGATTTAAAAGTAGCATTGTTTTTCCCCTTCATGAGTCTGAGCAAATCTTATAGATTTTAAAGTGTGTATTGAAATTATATAGAATTTTGACCATTAGATGAATAGAAAGTTAAAAAAAACTTATTTTGATGCCCTACATCAAAAGGATATTGGCATATTATTATTTTACCATCGTACTTCCATCTTGCATCTCAATGATATGCATCTACAGATAACAAGTTCAAGTTCATGTGACATTGTCATTGTTATCTGCCAAGGTATTTTTGAAAAAAAAATCTGTATCAGTGATATGTTTGATGCACTAATACATCTTGTTACATTAAAGCCCCTTTCCTGTGACCAGATCTCAAATATAAAAATAGGAAAAGCATGTCTTGGCAATTTCCTAAAAAGTTAGCACATGAAGGATTAGGAGATAATCATTTATGATACTTGATACATTCGGAACACCACTTGGCCAATCTCAAGATCAACCTCTGATGTATATAGACAGACTATTTTCAAATATAATGGGAAACCTTGGAAAAACTTGATGATGTCAGTTAAAATGGAGATAGCCCTTAAAACTTTGAGTGAAAACATTCGACGTTGCAAACACTACTCGTTTAAGTCACTGACGTGAAACCATCAACCCTTATATCAATATTTTTAGATTCTTAAATAACGGCTGAAAACTCTAAATTTTTGAGAATGATTAGTCATTCTCCAAAAATAAGATTTTTCAGCCTTTATTTACTGTAAAAGATATAAATCTAAAGAAAGTGCTGTTTGTTTCCACGTTAGTTTTTTTCTTACACTGTTTCGGTCTAAAAAATGCACAATTTTGTTACATACCCATCCGCCTTACATACATCTGAGGTCTGTTGCAGTTTACGGAAATGGCCGAGTGAAGTTCAGAATGATACTTGATAATCACAAATATGTATTAGAGGTACAGATTAAAAGTGGAAAAGCCAGTCTAAAATATTTATTTCTCAATAAAAACCTACATTGTGGGTACTCATTTGAATCCTCTTGACAATATAATTTCATTGGCAGCCATCAACATTGGGTTTGTGCTAAAAATAGTGAAATACTTTGTTGTAAAACATTCCCTTTATCTGTAGCTTTGAGTATCAAAGATGAATAGATATAAACGTACTTAGTATTTTGTATGAATAAACGATATCTAACGAGGTTGGGGGAATTGATCATTGTGGAGGCTCTGTCGAGACAATTATCTATTTCAACAACCAAGATAGATATTTTTCATACAATGTACTAAGTACATAATATGTTTATATCATAACCTATTTGCGTTGTTTTCCAAAAGAAATGCAAGTTTCTAGAAGTAACCCCAGTATGCAATTGTTCTAAAAATAACCATATGATATCATAAAAAACTATCATATGGGATGTTATCACACAGATATTTGTATACATAAAAGATAAAAGTGTATTTGTGTGTCTTGTAGGTTGTTGATAAATGTTTGTTGGACGGATCAGATGAATTCCTACAATTAATGGCCTTGTGTTCAGCTATGATGCAACAGATATGTCAACCTAAGAAATGATGAAGCTTATCAGCAAAATACCCTGTGTTCATTAAAGTTTGAAGTAATTCATGGAGTGCAAGGCAGGGAATGTTACACAACAATTTTAGAAAATCTTGAATAATTGTATCAATATGTGACCAATTTGAATTCGGTTTAAAGCAGAGAAGGTTAACAATGTAAGGACTTTACTTAATGTGGCAGATCTTTTAAAAATCTGCGGATAAGTGTCATTGACGACCAAGTAAAAATTTAACTCTTTTTATGTGCAGATATTCAAAAGATCTACCATATCCAGTTGTATTTTTTTGCCTTCTCTGATTCAAACTATTTCAATTTAGTCAAGTATTCAAATAATTTTTGAAAAATATCTTATGTTACATGATTCCCCGTTATGGAATAGTGCCAAGAAGTTATTTGACCTGGTACAAAAAGATGTGTACAAGCAGTAGTTATGGAGGCAATCTATGATCTTATTTTGCTTATAAGCAAAAATCTTGTGTACAGCTAGTTTGACATTTTTCTTTCTGTCAGTTTAGTTTGACATGCTCCAAAAAAAAAAAAAAAAAAAAAAAACATGCAAAAAAAGTCAGTTTGTAGATATTAGTGGAGTTTAACTATGAATTAATGAGATTTGTCAGCAAATAATCTTGCGAACAACCAGTTTGAGAGTTTTTATGTAGTTAACCCAAGAAATGATTGGACTTATCAGTGAAAATTAAATATTTTTGTACTGTACTCTTGACATTTCTTTTGTTGCCGCCATTTTGGTAGTAGTACATTAGACTATCGATCTTCAATCATGAAATGTTGCGGGTTTGTTCCCTAGTGGTTACACATGATTATTATCTCAGCCTTTGCATGACATTTCCAACAGTTCTTATTGAGTGCAAAGCCTTTGGCCAGTCTGTGCACACATACAGTCTGACCAGAGGCTTCACTATGAGATAAGTAGATAAATGAGGCCTCTAAATATCTGTAGACTCTTAGCCAATCTTCTAATTACACTAAGCAACCGTCTGGATTGCTTAATGTTTGCACATCACTTAGATGTCAAATTGTTGGAAACATCACGCTCAGGTTCATTTTGGACATTGGTCCCCAACCAATGAACTGAGGTGGAGGCTAGGAGAGGATGTAATGGAAGTATTGGTGTGATAAATACCAGGCAGCCATTTTTACATGGTCCAGCCGACATGATATGATTGAAAATTATTTCCCCCCCCCCTTTTCGGGGACAGGGTATATTGCTTTGCACTTGTCAGTTGGTCGGTCGGTCCATTCGGAAACTTTTTTAGGTCACCTGAGCACATCGTGCTCAAGATGAGCTTTTGTGATCATTGAATTACCATCGTAAGTTGTCTGTCGTCCGGCGTCAACAATTAAGTGTTTACACTCTAGACAGGGTTTTCAGGGTTGATATATGCCTTAGATTAGCTTTCCAAGACCCACTTTTGAGTCTTTTCAAATGTATTTTTTGAATTGGAATGACCTGAAATAAAAAAAAGAAAGTAACAAAGGTTAACCCTTGACATGCTGCACTCAGAAAATCGTGTTTTGCAGGTAGACTAGAGGCCACAAATATAATCCAATCTTCATGAAACTTGGTCAGAATGTTGATCAGGTCACAAGGATGAACTCAATCAAAAATGGGAAGGATCCATTTAATATCATGGGAAAAGGGGCCTTATTGACAATTTTCTTTTTTTCACTCTAGAGGCCACAAATATGGTCAAATCTTCATGAAACCTGGTCAAAATGTTGACCAGGTCACATGGATTAATTCTTTTGAAAATGGGAAGGATCCATGCCATATCACAGGAAAAGGGGCCAATATATCAATTTCCTTGTTTACACTCTAACAAATCATAAAATTGCAATTATGACTTTCGCTGGAAAGTTTGATAATTATCAATTATGACAAAGAAACGAAGGTGAGCGATAAAGGAGCATCATGGTCCTCTGGTTTTGAAGAGTATACAAATAGTAGGGAAATTGGCTAGTTGAATGATTTTGTAATGAAATTGAATACACTTAAGAACATTGTGAAATTGACACTCATTCCAGTCAAAATCATTCAGGATCATTCACTAAGCACTACATTCATTTATTCTTAACACTCACTCAAATTGATCAAAAATAATCCATAATTGTTAGAAAACATTTCGAAATCCTTAAAGGCAATCAGTATATAATTCAAATGGATAAACTTTTCTATGATTGTATTTGCTGGTGTCTGTATGGGCCGCAAAGACACACAAAGAGAAAAGTGCGTATATTTTATTAAAGGGAGGTAATAAATATCGCTAATTTTGTTTATCCAGAACAAAATTAGTCATATTGGATACCTCCCTCTAAATTCACTCAACATTCGCTCAAAACACTGTACTGTAGTGTTCGTGGATCAGAAGAACAACAAGACGAAATGTAGCCGTAATTGTATATTCCAGAACCAAAGACCCCAGAGTCCCTGATCAAGAAAATCGTAGGGTTTATATACCCAAATAGAACAATAAATACATCAACAAAGCATGAAGGTCTAATAAAACTCTCATTAGTACAGTACATAGCGATTGTTTATCCCTAAAATTTACGTATGTGGCCTGTGTAAGCCTATCACTAGATGAACATGGGGCTTAAGGTAGTGGACACGTAATAGTTCCGCAGCTTAACTGAAGTAATGAACGCAAACAGTAATAGCCTATGTTTCCCAGTCATTTCACTAGGAAATCTCGATCAACAAATTCAAATTTCATTACTTCCGATACGTTGAGGAACTAAATTAAGGGTCCGCTATCTTAATGTCTGTAAGCTAATCTGTAAAAATATATTCCTCCACTAAGACTTCTCCGAACTGGGTGAAACTTTTGACATGATGTTCATGCAATATTTTTAGGATTCATTTTGTTGTTTCTCAATTCTGCATCATGGTAAAAGGAGTTTTTTTTGTTTTTTTTTATTTTCATTTTTTTTTATTTTAGGGTTGTTTCAGAGTTACAATAATTCATTCCTAATACTCAGTCCAATCCCCCCCAAACGTTCAAAATAGTTAAACAAGAGGACCATGATGGTCCCAGATCACTCACCTGAGTCTCTTTGACCCCTGGAAAATCACAGGTTGCACCCAAAATATGAAACTAGGGTCTTGATATGAACGCACTTGGTAGAGGTCCTTTAGATGATGCTTCATACCAAATATGAAAGCTTTCTGCCTTCTGCTTCCAGAGAAGAAGCTTTTTGAAGATTTTTCACTTTTTGATTTTATGTAAAAAGGGTTGCGCCCAGATGGAACCAAAATATAATCCCAGGGTCTTGATATGAACAAACTTCATAGAGGTCCACTAGACGATGCTACATACAAAATAGTAACGTTATCTGCCTTCTGGTTTCAGAGAAGATTTTTGAAGAATTTATCTTTTTGATTCTATGTTAAAAGTGTTGCGCCTGATTTGAGCCCAAATTTTACCCCAGGGTCTTGTTTTGAGCAAACTTGGTAGAGGTCCACTTGATGATGCTACATACCAAATATGAAAGCTGTCTGCCTTCTGATTTCAGAGAAGAAGGTTTTTTTGAGTAATTTTTCGCTCGTCGATTCTGTGTAAAAAGGTTTGTGCTCGGGTGAAGTCCAAATATGACCCAGGGTGTTGTTATGGACAAACTTGGATGAAGTCCACTAGATGATTCTTCATACCAAATATGAAAGCTGTCAGCCTTTTGGTTTCAGAGATGAAGACTTTTTTTTAATATTTTCGCTCTTTGATTCTAGGTCAAAAGAGTTGCACCCAATTTGAGCCCAAATATGACCACAGGGTCTCGATATGAGCAAGCTTGGTAGAGGCCCACTAGATGATGATACATACCAAATATGAAAGCTGTCTGCCTTCCCGTTTCAGAAAAGAAAATTTTGAAGGTTGTCCTATTTTCACCCTTTTTGGTAAGGGTAAAGGGAGAGTTAAGGGTGGATTTCATTTATTTGAACAACTTCCGTAGTGCTTGACCAAAGGAACATCCCTACCAAGTTTCACCAAGATTGGCCCACTGGTTCAGGCTCAGGAGGAGAAGATGTTTAAAGAAATTGTGGACGACGGACATTGGACGATCACAATAGCTCACCTTGAGCAGTTCGTGCTCAGGTGAGCTTAAAAGCGCCTCGAAATCGTTCAAATAACCTATTTTTCAAACAAACCGGATCTTCGGCTGTTGGGTCTGAAAAAAGAGTTCTCAAAACACATTTCCTTTTTAAATTTCGTGTCGCTTTCTGTTTTAAAATATTTCACCCGATTCGCATTTTTTCAAAAAAAAAAGCAGATCGCGACGTAATGTATAAAATTACGTCAAGGCCTAATTTGCGTGTTTACAATCAATCTCGAAATCTACCAGGACTTATTTATTTACTTGAATGTTTTCAATAAAAATTTTATTCGACTGAGCAGGATTTCGGAGATAGTAGTAGCTTCTTGAATCTATGTTTGTCCTTTGATTCAATTTAGGATGGCATTGCTTTGAGGGTTGCTTTTAGCTGCATGACAACAACATTGAAAATAAGATGGATGGTTGAAATGGCGAATTACTAGAAAATCACACGATTCACATAATCGTATTTATTTCAATTATACGCATTAATAATAGTTACTTACTAAGTTCTTTCATCAAACTTATAAAAAACAGGAGTTTGTCATGTGTTGTAATTTTAACCAAGGTCAAGTTGTTAAAAGTACAAGTCTCATTCGCCTTCTCGTGGTTCAGTGGTTGGTTTGATATTCTGAAAAGAATTTGTTCGTTCAAAGATATCCCCCCCCCCAAAAAAAAATTAATCCTGTCCTATTTTCAGGATGGAAAAATTGTGCAAAATTATTTTAGATTATATCCCGCTTTTCTCGTTCACTTGAATTACATTTATTTGAAAACAGTTTGTACCATTTTGTCATATTGACCAACTGAAAAAAATTCAAAACGCGCTCCGCACACTCATTCAATTTCACTAAAAATCATTCCAAAACCATTCAATTTGTCAAATTAATGATGTTCACGTTAAGAAACGGAGTTGATTTCCCGGATGAAAAAATGGACTTTTGATGAAGTTTGTACGGGAGAAAATAAAATAAACAACAACAAAAAGACACAGACTTTTAAATAGTACCTGAAAAAGGGCCGAAATCGAACGAATTTGTGATATGCCCGATTCTATATAACGAGTAATATTCTGTTCTGTTCTATTAATTAATAAATGTCGGAGAGTCTGGAATAACTTATCGATTAGGGACAGATTTAGGAATCGATAACTCACCCTGACATTGTATAGTACCATCTTCGGTTACTCCCTCCCTGAAGTTTACAATCTTCACTTTTACATCTGACGTCATCAAACGCACAGTTACCATCCGCCAGACATTCTACTGTGACGTCAATCCTACAGGGCGGAACATCGGTCGTGTAACATTCATTATATGTCAACTTACTGCCTTGCACAATGAGGTTCCCATTTAAGACGCTTCCACCCAATGACTTAAAGTACTTTCCACAAACTTTAATAGTAAAAGAAATAAGCAAAGGATAGCGAGTTATTTCGACTATTAATGCTGTTGCATCTATAGATCTGGATCATATTGATTAAATCGCCCGTCCGTCCATCTGCTAAAACGAAACTTGCAAACTAAACATTTTCTTCCAGTGCTATAGCGAGTATCCCAAACGCTCTTACCCACGTTTTGAATCATTACTCGTTACCCGACAATAGTATTAGCGCTATTTACATTTTGGAATCAATTGCAGAAAGAAATTGAAGACTGTTAAAATACAGTTAATTTTCAGATGGTCCTGCGGACTTATATTAGATAACTTAGATAATCCTGGCTTCTTTTTTGCGGGTCACACACTAGCAAGATATTCGCGCCTTAATACCCGGCCTAAATTTGAAATCTAAAACCTCTTTACAGAAATTCGTGTGTTTTTAGTTTATATTATCAATGTATGGACAGAAATCATCGAGTACTCGTGTACTTGTGGGTAACGAGATCTGGGGTACCCGGGTACAAGATTTTTGCTCGTTCCTCACCTTTTCTCATCTATTCACATCAATGGATATCAAGGTCATCCGACAAAGAAGTTGATTTTAGTGGGTCACCGGAAATTATAGGCCTCCTGCCGAATCATCAAATATGAAAATCATTAAAGGGAAATGACTAAGCAATTACGCTAGGTAGAGTAACGTTGTTTTTTTGCACTGCACTCCATTAACATGAGAGGAACATAATTATCTGCCAAGTTCAAGTCAATCGGACGTAAACGGACGGAGTTATGCTCCGGAAAATGATGGCGCCGGATGCCCGGGTGATCATATAACACGCCTCAACCACTGGGTCTATTAAGATATTATCGCACACAACCATCTCAGTCTATTAAGTAATGTATCCACAATGGTAAACAACATATCCTGATATGGTGAAATGACGACAAAGTTCGGTTTCCTTTGGTCTCTACATGCTACAAGCACGTGATGGTTATCGCAACCTATATCGATTTACTTTCAAGTGGGTTAAGGATCACGTGACCCTACGAAGTTTGCAGAATACTATTGGTACTTGTATCGACCTAGGGCCAACTTATTTCTCGCCCGCTTTCGGGTAGGGTGTAGACTGGTCTCACTATCAAATATCAGAATAGCCTGTTCTAGGCTATTCTGATAGTCGATATATAGACCAGTCTAGAGCTGGTAAGCCTCTTTCTGAGAGAAACTCTGATATTGCGGGCAACAGTACCCGCCCGGGGTCAGAAATAAGTTGGCCCCTGGTCTACGGTCTTGAATCACTTCCGGGGTCGTTGTACCCTCAAATAGTCCGGTTAAAAAAAGATATGCTCCATTTGTCTGACTGTTCGAATATTAAGATAACAGTAAAGGGCTTGAAATCAGGCCCAGCTTAGTGCCAGACCTCTGCTCAATTTCATGCATACGATTAAATGAATTTAGGTGCGAACTATTTTTTCTTGGAGCTTGACCTTTGATGGAGATACCCTACACTTTCGTACCAAGAGAATTTTGAGGGTAGTTGTGCGCAATGAATTTTACCCCGCAATGTCCTGTTTTCGGGAGTATAATCAAGATCATAAAACGCTCTTTAAGCGAGTTGCCAGTCAACTCGTTCATCAGTAAACATGTTCCTTGGCTTACTTGTTGCGGTTTCCCATGAAAAGTCAAATCGTTTCCAAAATATAATCGTATTTTTAAGGAGATATTTCAACGGATAATAAAATAGTTTTGAATGTTATCACAATGAAAATTTTGTTTTATTGAAAATAGACATTCTGTGATTTATTAACCCTTTTCAAACTACTAGAATATCCATTTCCTACAGAAGAAAGTCCATTTTCAAGTTAACCCTGAATTAAAGGTTATTTTCATGAATGTTTCTGTTTTCTACTGTAATATTTTCATCTGAAAACATTAAAACAAAAGGGAAAATCTCTTATCAGGGCAAAGCTATCCCCGAATTAGTACATTCTGACAGAGAGTACTTAAATATTCAATGTAACGAAAAAACGTTGAATCACACGAGAACATTAATTAAATCTTTGTATAAGAAACGTTTAGTTTGACGTCAGCGATGTAGTCAATCCGCTGCTCGATAGTGAACAACCGCTGTATGTCTTAACGCGTGTAGCGTTTGATTACGCAATTGGTCTGAATAAACTGAAATTGATTAGGCTGCTCATTGAATATTTGTCAGTTTGTACCTACCTCTTGAATATTTGGCAGTTAAGGTCTACCCGTCGAATATCTGGCGCCGCGGCAATAGCGCAGTTGGTAGCACGCCAGACTATTAAAACAGGGGTCTAAATTCGCACGGGTTCGATCCCCGGCCGCGGCAATTATCCTTTCCGACATTTGTCTTCCACCAATGGGTGAACGCGCGTGTTCGGGACGATGTGGGTATGAATGCATGGGCGCATCAGTCGATCGAAAAATGGGTACCCAAAATATTTAACATTAAATCAGGATTAAATAATTACTATTAAATCGAATAACAAGGGGTCAGGGATGCTGCATAAACGCACAGACGGATGCATCAGACGGCATCGAAACCGGTGTTAATTTGAAGCGCACATGCATAGCTAGTGAACGCGCGTGTTCGGGACGATGTGGGTATGAATGCATGGGCGCATCAGTCGATCGAAAAATGGGTACCCAAAATATTTAACATTAAATCAGGATTAAATAATTACTATTAAATCGAATAACAAGGGGTCAGGGATGCTGCATAAACGCACAGACGGATGCATCAGACGGCATCGAAACCGGTGTTAATTTGAGGCGCACATGCATAGCTAGTGAACGCGCGTGTTCGGGACGATGTGGGTATGAATGCATGGGCGCATCAGTCGATCGAAAAATGGGTACCCAAAATATTTAACATTAAATCAGGATTAAATAATTACTATTAAATCGAATAACAAGGGGTCAGGGATGCTGCATAAACGCACAGACGGATGCATCAGACGGCATCGAAACCGGTGTTAATTTGAAGCGCACATGCATAGCTAGTGAACGCGCGTGTTCGGGACGATGTGGGTATGAATGCATGGGCGCATCAGTCGATCGAAAAATGGGTACCCAAAATATTTAACATTAAATCAGGATTAAATAATTACTATTAAAACGAATAACAAGGGGTCAGGGATGCTGCATAAACGCACAGACGGATGCATCAGACGGCATCGAAACCGGTGTTAATTTGAAGCGCACATGCATAGCTAGTGTACGCGCGTGTTCGGGACGATGTGGGTATGAATGCATGGGCGCATCAGTCGATCGAAAAATGGGTACCCAAAATATTTAACATTAAATCAGGATTAAATAATTACTATTAAATCGAATAACAAGGGGTCAGGGATGCTGCATAAACGCACAGACGGATGCATCAGACGGCATCGAAACCGGTGTTAATTTGAAGCGCACATGCATAGCTAGTGAACGCGCGTGTTCGGGACGATGTGGGTATGAATGCATGGGCGCATCAGTCGATCGAAAAATGGGTACCCAAAATATTTAACATTAAATCAGGATTAAATGATTACTATTAAATCGAATAACAAGGGGTCAGGGATGCTGCATAAACGCACAGACGGATGCATCAGACGGCATCGAAACCGGTGTTAATTTGAAGCGCACATGCATAGCTAGTGAACGCGCGTGTTTGGAACGATGTGGGTATGAATGCATGGGCGCATCAGTCGATCGAAAAATGGGTACCCAAAATATTTAACATTAAATCAGGATTAAATAATTACTATTAAATCGAATAACAAGGGGTCAGGGATGCTGCATAAACGCACAGACGGATGCATCAGACGGCATCGAAACCGGTGTTAATTTGAAGCGCACATGCATAGCTAGTGTACGCGCGTGTTCGGGACGATGTGGGTATGAATGCATGGGCGCATCAGTCGATCGAAAAATGGGTACCCAAAATATTTAACATTAAATCAGGATTAAATAATTACTATTAAATCGAATAACAAGGGGTCAGGGATGCTGCATAAACGCACAGACGGATGCATCAGACGGCATCGAAACCGGTGTTAATTTGAAGCGCACATGCATAGCTAGTGAACGCGCGTGTTCGGGACGATGTGGGTATGAATGCATGGGCGCATCAGTCGATCGAAAAATGGGTACCCAAAATATTTAACATTAAATCAGGATTAAATGATTACTATTAAATCGAATAACAAGGGGTCAGGGATGCTGCATAAACGCACAGACGGATGCATCAGACGGCATCGAAACCGGTGTTAATTTGAAGCGCACATGCATAGCTAGTGAACGCGCGTGTTCGGAACGATGTGGGTATGAATGCATGGGCGCATCAGTCGATCGAAAAATGGGTACCCAAAATATTTAACATTAAATCAGGATTAAATAATTACTATTAAATCGAATAACAAGGGGTCAGGGATGCTGCATAAACGCACAGACGGATGCATCAGACGGCATCGAAACCGGTGTTAATTTGAAGCACACATGCATAGCTAGTGAACGCGCGTGTTCGGGACGATGTGGGCATAATGCATGGGCGCATCAGTCGATCGAAAAATGGGTACCCAAAAAATTTAACAATAAATCAGGATTAAATAATTACTATTAAATCGGATAACAAGGGGTCAGGGATGCTGCATAAACGCACAGACGGATGCATCAGACGGCATCGAAACCGGTGTTAATTTGAGGCGCACATGCATAGCTAGTGAACGCGCGTGTTCGGGACGATGTGGGTATGAATGCATGGGCGCATCAGTCGATCGACAAATGGGTACCCAAAATATTTAACATTAAATCAGGATTAAATAATTACTATTAAATCGAATAACAAGGGGTCAGGGATGCTGCATAAACGCACAGACGGATGCATCAGACGGCATCGAAACCGGTGTTGATTTGAAGCGCACATGCATAGCTAGTGAACGCGCGTGTTCGGGACGATGTGGGTATGAATGCATGGGCGCATCAGTCGATTGAAAAATGGGTACCCAAAATATTTAACATTAAATCAGGATTAAATAATTACTATTAAATCGAATAACAAGGGGTCAGGGATGCTGCATAAACGCACAGACGGATGCATCAGACGGCATCGAAACCGGTGTTAATTTGAAGCGCACATGCATAGCTAGTGAACGCGCGTGTTCGGGACGATGTGGGTATGAATGCATGGGCGCATCAGTCGATCGAAAAATGGGTACCCAAAATATTTAACATTAAATCAGGATTAAATAATTACTATTAAATCGAATAACAAGGGGTCAGGGATGCTGCATAAACGCACAGACGGATGCATCAGACGGCATCGAAATCGGTGTTAATTTGAAGCGCACATGCATAGCTAGTGAACGCGCGTATTCGGGACGATGTGGGTATGAATGCATGGGCGCATCAGTCGATCGAAAAATGGGTACCCAAAATATTTAACATTAAATCAGGATTAAATAATTACTATTAAATCGAATAACAAGGGGTCAGGGATGCTGCATAAACGCACAGACGGATGCATCAGACGGCATCGAAACCGGTGTTAATTTGAAGCGCACATGTATAGCTAGTGAACGCGCGTGTTTGGGACGATGTGGGTATGAATGCATGGGCGCATCAGTCGATCGAAAAATGGGTACCCAAAATATTTAACATTAAATCAGGATTAAATAATTACTATTAAATCGAATAACAAGGGGTCAGGGATGCTGCATAAACGCACAGACGGATGCATCAGACGGCATCGAAACCGGTGTTAATTTGAAGCGCACATGCATAGCTAGTGAACGCGCGTGTTCGGGACGATGTGGGTATGAATGCATGGGCGCATCAGTCGATCGAAAAATGGGTACCCGAAATATTTAACATTAAATCAGGATTAAATAATTACTATTAAATAGAATAACAAGGGGTCAGGGATGCTGCATAAACGCACAGACGGATGCATCAGACGGCATCGAAACCGGTGTTAATTTGAAGCGCACATGCATAGCTAGTGAACGCGCGTGTTCGGGACGATGTGGGTATGAATGCATGGGCGCATAAGTCGATCGAAAAATGGGTACCCAAAATATTTAAAATTAAATCAGGATTAAATAATTACTATTAAATCGAATAACAAGGGGTCAGGGATGCTGCATAAACGTACAGACGGATGCATCAGAAGGCATCGAAACCGGTGTTAATTTGAGGCGCACATGCATAGCTAGTGAACGCGCGTGTTCGGGACGATGTGGGTATGAATGCATGGGCGCATCAGTCGATCGAAAAATGGGTACCCAAAATATTTAACATTAAATCAGGATTAAATAATTACTATTAAATCGAATAACAAGGGGTCAGGGACGCTGCATAAACGCACAGACGGATGCATCAGACGGCATCGAAACCGGTGTTAATTTGAAGCGCACATGCATAGCTAGTGAACGCGCGTGTTCGGGACGATGTGGGTATGAATGCATGGGCGCATCAGTCGATCGAAAAATGGGTACCCAAAATATTTAACATTAAATCAGGATTAAATAATTACTATTAAATCGAATAACAAGGGGTCAGGGATGCTGCATAAACGCACATACGGATGCATCAGACGGCATTGAAACCGGTGTTAATTTGAAGCGCACATGCATAGCTAGTGAACGCGCGTGTTCGGGACGATGTGGGTATGAATGCATGGGCGCATCAGTCGATCGAAAAATGGGTACCCAAAATATTTAACATTAAATCAGGATTAAATAATTACTATTAAATCGAATAACAAGGGGTCAGGGATGCTGCATAAACGCACAGACGGATGCATCAGACGGCATCGAAACCGGTGTTAATTTGAAGCGCACATGCATAGCTAGTGAACGCGCGTGTTCGGGACGATGTGGGTATGAATGCATGGGCGCATCAGTCGATCGAAAAATGGGTACCCAAAATATTTAACATTAAATCAGGATTAAATAATTACTATTAAATCGAATAACAAGGGGTCAGGGATGCTGCATAAACGCACAGACGGATGCATCAGACGGCATCGAAACCGGTGTTAATTTGAAGCGCACATGCATAGCTAGTGAACGCGCGTGTTCGGGACGATGTGGGTATGAATGCATGGGCGCATCAGTCGATCGAACAATGGGTACCCAAAATATTTAACATTAAATCAGGATTGAATAATTACTATTAAATCGAATAACAAGGGGTCAGGGATGCTGCATAAACGTACAGACGGATGCATCAGACGGCATCGAAACCGGTGTTAATTTGAAGCGCACATGCATAGCTAGTGAACGCGCGTGTTCGGGACGATGTGGGTATGAATGCATGGGCGCATCAGTCGATCGAAAAATGGGTACCCAAAATATTTAACATTAAATCCGGATTAAATAATTACTATTAAATCGAATAACAAGGGGTCAGGGATGCTGCATAAACGCACAGACGGATGCATCAGACGGCATCGAAACCGGTGTTAATTTGAAGCGCACATGCATAGCTAGTGAACGCGCGTGTTCGGGACGATGTGGGTATGAATGCATGGGCGCATCAGTCGATCGAAAAATGGGTACCCAAAATATTTAACATTAAATCAGGCTTAAATAATTACTATTAAATCGAATAACAAGGGGTCAGGGATGCTGCATAAACGCACAGACGGATGCATCAGACGGCATCGAAACCGGTGTTAATTTGAAGCGCACATGCATAGCTAGTGAACGCGCGTGTTCGGGACGATGTGGGTATGAATGCATGGGCGCATCAGTCGATCGAAAAATGGGTACCCAAAATATTTAACATTAAATCAGGATTAAATAATTACTATTAAATCGAATAATAAGGGGTCAGGGATGCTGCATAAACGCACAGACGGATGCATCAGACGACATCGAAACCGGTGTTAATTTGAGGCGCACATGCATAGCTAGTGAACGCGCGTGTTCGGGACGATGTGGGTATGAATGCATGGGCGCATCAGTCGATCGAAAAATGGGTACCCAAAATATTTAACATTAAATCAGGATTAAATAATTACTATTAAATCGAATAACAAGGGGTCAGGGATGCTGCATAAACGCACAGACGGATGCATCAGACGGCATCGAAACCGGTGTTAATTTGAAGCGCACATGCATAGCTAGTGAACGCGCGTGTTCGGGACGATGTGGGTATGAATGCATGGGCGCATCAGTCGATCGAACAATGGGTACCCAAAATATTTAACATTAAATCAGGATTGAATAATTACTATTAAATCGAATAACAAGGGGTCAGGGATGCTGCATAAACGCACAGACGGATGCATCAGACGGCATCGAAACCGGTGTTAATTTGAAGCGCACATGCATAGCTAGTGAACGCGCGTGTTCGGGACGATGTGGGTATGAATGCATGGGCGCATCAGTCGATCGAAAAATGGGTACCCAAAATATTTAACATTAAATCCGGATTAAATAATTACTATTAAATCGAATAACAAGGGGTCAGGGATGCTGCATAAACGCACAGACGGATGCATCAGACGGCATCGAAACCGGTGTTAATTTGAAGCGCACATGCATAGCTAGTGAACGCGCGTGTTCGGGACGATGTGGGTATGAATGCATGGGCGCATCAGTCGATCGAAAAATGGGTACCCAAAATATTTAACATTAAATCAGGCTTAAATAATTACTATTAAATCGAATAACAAGGGGTCAGGGATGCTGCATAAACGCACAGACGGATGCATCAGACGGCATCGAAACCGGTGTTAATTTGAAGCGCACATGCATAGCTAGTGAACGCGCGTGTTCGGGACGATGTGGGTATGAATGCATGGGCGCATCAGTCGATCGAAAAATGGGTACCCAAAATATTTAACATTAAATCAGGATTAAATAATTACTATTAAATCGAATAATAAGGGGTCAGGGATGCTGCATAAACGCACAGACGGATGCATCAGACGACATCGAAACCGGTGTTAATTTGAGGCGCACATGCATAGCTAGTGAACGCGCGTGTTCGGGACGATGTGGGTATGAATGCATGGGCGCATCAGTCGATCGAAAAATGGGTACCCAAAATATTTAACATTAAATCAGGATTAAATAATTACTATTAAATCGAATAACAAGGGGTCAGGGATGCTGCATAAACGCACAGACGGATGCATCAGACGGCATCGAAACCGGTGTTAATTTGAAGCGCACATGCATAGCTAGTGAACGCGCGTGTTCGGGACGATGTGGGTATGAATGCATGGGCGCATCAGTCGATCGAAAAATGGGTACCCAAAATATTTAACATTAAATCAGGATTAAATAATTACTATTAAATCGAATAACAAGGGGTCAGGGATGCTGCATAAACGCACAGACGGATGCATCAGACGGCATCGAAACCGGTGTTAATTTGAAGCGCACATGCATAGCTAGTGAACGCGCGTGTTCGGGACGATGTGGGTATGAATGCATGGGCGCATCAGTCGATCGAAAAATGGGTACCCAAAATATTTAACATTAAATCAGGATTAAATAATTACTATTAAATCGAATAACAAGGGGTCAGGGATGCTGCATAAACGCACAGACAAATGCATCAGACGGCATCGAAACCGGTGTTAATTTGAAGCGCACATGCATAGCTAGTGAACGCGCGTGTTCGGGACGATGTGGGTATGCATGCATGGGCGCATCAGTCGATCGAAAAATGGGTACCCAAAATATTTAACATTAAATCAGGATTAAATAATTACTATTAAATCGAATAACAAGGGGTCAGGGATGCTGCATAAACGCACAGACGGATGCATCAGACGGCATCGAAACCGGTGTTAATTTGAAGCACACATGCATAGCTAGTGAACGCGCGTGTTCGGGACGATGTGGGTATGAATGCATGGGCGCATCAGTCGATCGAAAAATGGGTACCCAAAATATTTAACATTAAATCAGGATTAAATAATTACTATTAAATCGAATAACAAGGGGTCAGGGATGCTGCATAAACGCACAGACGGATGCATCAGACGGCATCGAAACCGGTGTTATTTTAAGCGCACATGCATAGCTAGTGAACGCGCGTGTTCGGGACGATGTGGGTATGAATGCATGGGCGCATCAGTCGATCGAAAAATGGGTACCCAAAATATTTAACATTAAATCAGGATTAAATAATTACTATTAAATCGAATAACAAGGGGTCAGGGATGCTGCATAAACGCACAGACGGATGCATCAGACGGCATCGAAACCGGTGTTAATTTGAAGCGCACATGCATAGCTAGTGAACGCGCGTGTTCGGGACGATGTGGGTATGAATGCATGGGCGCATCAGTCGATCGAAAAATGGGTACCCAAAATATTAAACATTAAATCAGGATTAAATAATTACTATTAAATCGAATAACAAGGGGTCAGGGATGCTGCATAAACGCACAGACGGATGCATCAGACGGCATCGAAACCGGTGTTAATTTGAAGCGCACATGCATAGCTAGTGAACGCGCGTGTTCGGGACGATGTGGGTATGAATGCATGGGCGCATCAGTCGATCGAAAAATGGGTACCCAAAATATTTAACATTAAATCAGGATTAAATAATTACTATTAAATCGAATAACAAGGGGTCAGGGATGCTGCATAAACGCACAGACGGATGCATCAGACGGCATCGAAACCGGTGTTAATTTGAAGCGCACATGCATAGCTAGTGAACGCGCGTGTTCGGGACGATGTGGGTATGAATGCATGGGCGCATCAGTCGATCGAAAAATGGGTACCCAAAATATTTAACATTAAATCAGGATTAAATAATTACTATTAAATCGAATAACAAGGGGTCAGGGATGCTGCATAAACGCACAGACGGATGCATCAGACGGCATCGAAACCGGTGTTAATTTGAAGCGCACATGCATAGCTAGTGAACGCGCGTGTTCGGGACGATGTGGGTATGAATGCATGAGCGCATCAGTCGATCGAAAAATGGGTACCCAAAATATTTAACATTAAATCAGGATTAAATAATTACTATTAAATCGAATAACAAGGGGTCAGGGATGCTGCATAAACGCACAGACGGATGCATCAGACGGCATCGAAACCGGTGTTAATTTGAAGCGCACATGCATAGCTAGTGAACGCGCGTGTTCGGGACGATGTGGGTATGAATGCATGGGCGCATCAGTCGATCGAAAAATGGGTACCCAAAATATTTAACATTAAATCAGGATTAAATAATTACTATTAAATCGAATAACAAGGGGTCAGGGATGCTGCATAAACGCACAGACGGATGCATCAGACGGCATCGAAACCGGTGTTAATTTGAAGCGCACATGCATAGCTAGTGAACGCGCGTGTTCGGGACGATGTGGGTATGAATGCATGGGCGCATCAGTCGATCGAAAAATGGGTACCCAAAATATTTAACATTAAATCAGGATTAAATAATTACTATTAAATCGAATAACAAGGGGTCAGGGATGCTGCATAAACGCACAGACGGATGCATCAGACGGCATCGAAACCGGTGTTAATTTGAAGCGCACATGCATAGCTAGTGAACGCGCGTGTTCGGGACGATGTGGGTATGAATGCATGGGCGCATCAGTCGATCGAAAAATGGGTACCCAAAATATTTAACATTAAATCAGGATTAAATAATTACTATTAAATCGAATAACAAGGGGTCAGGGATGCTGCATAAACGCACAGACGGATGCATCAGACGGCATCGAAACCGGTGTTTATTTGAAGCGCACATGCATAGCTAGTGAACGCGCGTGTTCGGGACGATGTGGGTATGAATGCATGGGCGCATCAGTCGATCGAAAAATGGGTACCCAAAATATTTAACATTAAATCAGGATTAAATAATTACTATTGAATCGAATAACAAGGGGTCAGGGATGCTGCATAAACGCACATACGGATGCATCAGACGGCATTGAAACCGGTGTTAATTTGAAGCGCACATGCATAGCTAGTGAACGCGCGTGTTCGGGACGATGTGGGTATGAATGCATGGGCGCATCAGTCGATCGAAAAATGGGTACCCAAAATATTTAACATTAAATCAGGATTAAATAATTACTATTAAATCGAATAACAAGGGGTCAGGGATGCTGCATAAACGCACAGACGGATGCATCAGACGGCATCGAAACCGGTGTTAATTTGAAGCGCACATGCATAGCTAGTGAACGCGCGTGTTCGGGACGATGTGGGTATGAATGCATGGGCGCATCAGTCGATCGAAAAATGGGTACCCAAAATATTTAACATTAAATCAGGATTAAATAATTACTATTAAATCGAATAACAAGGGGTCAGGGATGCTGCATAAACGCACAGACGGATGCATCAGACGGCATCGAAACCGGTGTTAATTTGAAGCGCACATGCATAGCTAGTGAACGCGCGTGTTCGGGACGATGTGGGTATGAATGCATGGGCGCATCAGTCGATCGAACAATGGGTACCCAAAATATTTAACATTAAATCAGGATTGAATAATTACTATTAAATCGAATAACAAGGGGTCAGGGATGCTGCATAAACGCACAGACGGATGCATCAGACGGCATCGAAACCGGTGTTAATTTGAAGCGCACATGCATAGCTAGTGAACGCGCGTGTTCGGGACGATGTGGGTATGAATGCATGGGCGCATCAGTCGATCGAAAAATGGGTACCCAAAATATTTAACATTAAATCCGGATTAAATAATTACTATTAAATCGAATAACAAGGGGTCAGGGATGCTGCATAAACGCACAGACGGATGCATCAGACGGCATCGAAACCGGTGTTAATTTGAAGCGCACATGCATAGCTAGTGAACGCGCGTGTTCGGGACGATGTGGGTATGAATGCATGGGCGCATCAGTCGATCGAAAAATGGGTACCCAAAATATCTAACATTAAATCAGGCTTAAATAATTACTATTAAATCGAATAACAAGGGGTCAGGGATGCTGCATAAACGCACAGACGGATGCATCAGACGGCATCGAAACCGGTGTTAATTTGAAGCGCACATGCATAGCTAGTGAACGCGCGTGTTCGGGACGATGTGGGTATGAATGCATGGGCGCATCAGTCGATCGAAAAATGGGTACCCAAAATATTTAACATTAAATCAGGATTAAATAATTACTATTAAATCGAAAAACAAGGGGTCAGGGATGCTGCATAAACGCACAGACGGATGCATCAGACGGCATCGAAACCGGTGTTAATTTGAAGCGCACATGCATAGCTAGTGAACGCGTGTGTTCGGGACGATGTGGGTATGAATGCATGGGCGCATCAGTCGATCGAAAAATGGGTACCCAAAATATTTAACATTAAATCAGGATTAAATAATTACTATTAAATCGAATAACAAGGGGTCAGGGATGCTGCATAAACGCACAGACGGATGCATCAGACGGCATCGAAACCGGTGTTAATTTGAAGCGCACATGCATAGCTAGTGAACGCGCGTGTTCGGGACGATGTGGGTATGAATGCATGGGCGCATCAGTCGATCGAAAAATGGGTACCCAAAATATTTAACATTAAATCAGGATTAAATAATTACTATTAAATCGAATAATAAGGGGTCAGGGATGCTGCATAAACGCACAGACGGATGCATCAGACGACATCGAAACCGGTGTTAATTTGAGGCGCACATGCATAGCTAGTGTACGCGCGTGTTCGGGACGATGTGGGTATGAATGCATGGGCGCATCAGTCGATCGAAAAATGGGTACCCAAAATATTTAACATTAAATCAGGATTAAATAATTACTATTAAATCGAATAACAAGGGGTCAGGGATGCTGCATAAACGCACAGACGGATGCATCAGACGGCATCGAAACCGGTGTTAATTTGAAGCGCACATGCATAGCTAGTGAACGCGCGTGTTCGGGACGATGTGGGTATGAATGCATGGGCGCATCAGTCGATCGAAAAATGGGTACCCAAAATATTTAACATTAAATCAGGATTAAATAATTACTATTAAATCGAATAACAAGGGGTCAGGGATGCTGCATAAACGCACAGACGGATGCATCAGACGGCATCGAAACCGGTGTTAATTTGAAGCGCACATGCATAGCTAGTGAACGCGCGTGTTCGGGACGATGTGGGTATGAATGCATGGGCGCATCAGTCGATCGAAAAATGGGTACCCAAAATATTTAACATTAAATCAGGATTAAATAATTACTATTAAATCGAATAACAAGGGGTCAGGGATGCTGCATAAACGCACAGACGGATACATCAGACGGCATCGAAACCGGTGTTAATTTGAAGCGCACATGCATAGCTAGTGAACGCGCGTGTTCGGGACGATGTGGGTATGAATGCATGGGCGCATCAGTCGATCGAAAAATGGGTACCCAAAATATTTAACATTAAATCAGGATTAAATAATTACTATTAAATCGAATAACAAGGGGTCAGGGATGCTGCATAAACGCACAGACGGATGCATCAGACGGCATCGAAACCGGTGTTAATTTGAAGCGCACATGCATAGCTAGTGAACGCGCGTGTTCGGGACGATGTGGGTATGAATGCATGGGCGCATCAGTCGATCGAAAAATGGGTACCCAAAATATTTAACATTAAATCAGGATTAAATAATTACTATTAAATCGAATAATAAGGGGTCAGGGATGCTGCATAAACGCACAGACGGATGCATCAGACGACATCGAAACCGGTGTTAATTTGAGGCGCACATGCATAGCTAGTGAACGCGCGTGTTCGGGACGATGTGGGTATGAATGCATGGGCGCATCAGTCGATCGAAAAATGGGTACCCAAAATATTTAACATTAAATCAGGATTAAATAATTACTATTAAATCGAATAACAAGGGGTCAGGGATGCTGCATAAACGCACAGACGGATGCATCAGACGGCATCGAAACCGGTGTTAATTTGAAGCGCACATGCATAGCTAGTGAACGCGCGTGTTCGGGACGATGTGGGTATGAATGCATGGGCGCATCAGTCGATCGAAAAATGGGTACCCAAAATATTTAACATTAAATCAGGATTAAATAATTACTATTAAATCGAATAACAAGGGGTCAGGGATGCTGCATAAACGCACAGACGGATGCATCAGACGGCATCGAAACCGGTGTTAATTTGAAGCGCACATGCATAGCTAGTGAACGCGCGTGTTCGGGACGATGTGGGTATGAATGCATGGGCGCATCAGTCGATCGAAAAATGGGTACCCAAAATATTTAACATTAAATCAGGATTAAATAATTACTATTAAATCGAATAACAAGGGGTCAGGGATGCTGCATAAACGCACAGACAAATGCATCAGACGGCATCGAAACCGGTGTTAATTTGAAGCGCACATGCATAGCTAGTGAACGCGCGTGTTCGGGACGATGTGGGTATGCATGCATGGGCGCATCAGTCGATCGAAAAATGGGTACCCAAAATATTTAACATTAAATCAGGATTAAATAATTACTATTAAATCGAATAACAAGGGGTCAGGGATGCTGCATAAACGCACAGACGGATGCATCAGACGGCATCGAAACCGGTGTTAATTTGAAGCACACATGCATAGCTAGTGAACGCGCGTGTTCGGGACGATGTGGGTATGAATGCATGGGCGCATCAGTCGATCGAAAAATGGGTACCCAAAATATTTAACATTAAATCAGGATTAAATAATTACTATTAAATCGAATAACAAGGGGTCAGGGATGCTGCATAAACGCACAGACGGATGCATCAGACGGCATCGAAACCGGTGTTAATTTGAAGCGCACATGCATAGCTAGTGAACGCACGTGTTCGGGACGATGTGGGTATGAATGCATGGGCGCATCAGTCGATCGAAAAATGGGTACCCAAAATATTTAACATTAAATCAGGATTAAATAATTACTATTAAATCGAATAACAAGGGGTGAGGGATGCTGCATAAACGTACAGACGGATGCATCAGACGGCATCGAAACCGGTGTTAATTTGAAGCGCACATGCATAGCTAGTGAACGCGCGTGTTCGGGACGATGTGGGTATGAATGCATGGGCGCATCAGTCGATCGAAAAATGGGTACCCAAAATATTTAACATTAAATCAGGATTAAAAAATTACTATTAAATCGAATAACAAGGGGTCAGGGATGCTGCATAAACGCACAGACGGATGCATCAGACGGCATCGAAACCGGTGTTAATTTGAAGCGCACATGCATAGCTAGTGAACGCGCGTGTTCGGGACGATGTGGGTATGAATGCGTGGGCGCATCAGTCGATCGAAAAATGGGTACCCAAAATATTAACATTAAATCAGGATTAAATAATTACTATTAAATCGAATAACAAGGGGTCAGGGATGCTGCATAAACGCACAGACGGATGCATCAGACGGCATCGAAACCGGTGTTAATTTGAAGCGCACATGCATAGCTAGTGAACGCGCGTGTTCGGGACGATGTGGGTATGAATGCATGGGCGCATCAGTCGATCGAAAAATGGGTACCCAAAATATTTAACATTAAATCAGGATTAAATAATTACTATTAAATCGAATAACAAGGGGTCAGGGATGCTGCATAAACGCACAGACGGATGCATCAGACGGCATCGAAACCGGTGTTATTTTAAGCGCACATGCATAGCTAGTGAACGCGCGTGTTCGGGACGATGTGGGTATGAATGCATGGGCGCATCAGTCGATCGAAAAATGGGTACCCAAAATATTTAACATTAAATCAGGATTAAATAATTACTATTAAATCGAATAACAAGGGGTCAGGGATGCTGCATAAACGCACAGACGGATGCATCAGACGGCATCGAAACCGGTGTTAATTTGAAGCGCACATGCATAGCTAGTGAACGCGCGTGTTCGGGACGATGTGGGTATGAATGCATGGGCGCATCAGTCGATCGAAAAATGGGTACCCAAAATATTTAACATTAAATCAGGATTAAATAATTACTATTAAATCGAATAACAAGGGGTCAGGGATGCTGCATAAACGCACAGACGGATGCATCAGACGGCATCGAAACCGGTGTTAATTTGAAGCGCACATGCATAGCTAGTGAACGCGCGTGTTCGGGACGATGTGGGTATGAATGCATGGGCGCATCAGTCGATCGAAAAATGGGTACCCAAAATATTTAACATTAAATCAGGATTAAATAATTACTATTAAATCGAATAATAAGGGGTCAGGGATGCTGCATAAACGCACAGACGGATGCATCAGACGACATCGAAACCGGTGTTAATTTGAGGCGCACATGCATAGCTAGTGAACGCGCGTGTTCGGGACGATGTGGGTATGAATGCATGGGCGCATCAGTCGATCGAAAAATGGGTACCCAAAATATTTAACATTAAATCAGGATTAAATAATTACTATTAAATCGAATAACAAGGGGTCAGGGATGCTGCATAAACGCACAGACGGATGCATCAGACGGCATCGAAACCGGTGTTAATTTGAAGCGCACATGCATAGCTAGTGAACGCGCGTGTTCGGGACGATGTGGGTATGAATGCATGGGCGCATCAGTCGATCGAAAAATGGGTACCCAAAATATTTAACATTAAATCAGGATTAAATAATTACTATTAAATCGAATAACAAGGGGTCAGGGATGCTGCATAAACGCACAGACGGATGCATCAGACGGCATCGAAACCGGTGTTAATTTGAAGCGCACATGCATAGCTAGTGAACGCGCGTGTTCGGGACGATGTGGGTATGAATGCATGGGCGCATCAGTCGATCGAAAAATGGGTACCCAAAATATTTAACATTAAATCAGGATTAAATAATTACTATTAAATCGAATAACAAGGGGTCAGGGATGCTGCATAAACGCACAGACAAATGCATCAGACGGCATCGAAACCGGTGTTAATTTGAAGCGCACATGCATAGCTAGTGAACGCGCGTGTTCGGGACGATGTGGGTATGCATGCATGGGCGCATCAGTCGATCGAAAAATGGGTACCCAAAATATTTAACATTAAATCAGGATTAAATAATTACTATTAAATCGAATAACAAGGGGTCAGGGATGCTGCATAAACGCACAGACGGATGCATCAGACGGCATCGAAACCGGTGTTAATTTGAAGCACACATGCATAGCTAGTGAACGCGCGTGTTCGGGACGATGTGGGTATGAATGCATGGGCGCATCAGTCGATCGAAAAATGGGTACCCAAAATATTTAACATTAAATCAGGATTAAATAATTACTATTAAATCGAATAACAAGGGGTCAGGGATGCTGCATAAACGCACAGACGGATGCATCAGACGGCATCGAAACCGGTGTTAATTTGAAGCGCACATGCATAGCTAGTGAACGCGCGTGTTCGGGACGATGTGGGTATGAATGCATGGGCGCATCAGTCGATCGAAAAATGGGTACCCAAAATATTTAACATTAAATCAGGATTAAATAATTACTATTAAATCGAATAACAAGGGGTCAGGGATGCTGCATAAACGCACAGACGGATGCATCAGACGGCATCGAAACCGGTGTTATTTTAAGCGCACATGCATAGCTAGTGAACGCGCGTGTTCGGGACGATGTGGGTATGAATGCATGGGCGCATCAGTCGATCGAAAAATGGGTACCCAAAATATTTAACATTAAATCAGGATTAAATAATTACTATTAAATCGAATAACAAGGGGTCAGGGATGCTGCATAAACGCACAGACGGATGCATCAGACGGCATCGAAACCGGTGTTAATTTGAAGCGCACATGCATAGCTAGTGAACGCGCGTGTTCGGGACGATGTGGGTATGAATGCATGGGCGCATCAGTCGATCGAAAAATGGGTACCCAAAATATTTAACATTAAATCAGGATTAAATAATTACTATTAAATCGAATAACAAGGGGTCAGGGATGCTGCATAAACGCACAGACGGATGCATCAGACGGCATCGAAACCGGTGTTAATTTGAAGCGCACATGCATAGCTAGTGAACGCGCGTGTTCGGGACGATGTGGGTATGAATGCATGGGCGCATCAGTCGATCGAAAAATGGGTACCCAAAATATTTAACATTAAATCAGGATTAAATAATTACTATTAAATCGAATAACAAGGGGTCAGGGATGCTGCATAAACGCACAGACGGATGCATCAGACGGCATCGAAACCGGTGTTAATTTGAAGCGCACATGCATAGCTAGTGAACGCGCGTGTTCGGGACGATGTGGGTATGAATGCATGGGCGCATCAGTCGATCGAAAAATGGGTACCCAAAATATTTAACATTAAATCAGGATTAAATAATTACTATTAAATCGAATAACAAGGGGTCAGGGATGCTGCATAAACGCACAGACGGATGCATCAGACGGCATCGAAACCGGTGTTAATTTGAAGCGCACATGCATAGCTAGTGAACGCGCGTGTTCGGGACGATGTGGGTATGAATGCATGAGCGCATCAGTCGATCGAAAAATGGGTACCCAAAATATTTAACATTAAATCAGGATTAAATAATTACTATTAAATCGAATAACAAGGGGTCAGGGATGCTGCATAAACGCACAGACGGATGCATCAGACGGCATCGAAACCGGTGTTAATTTGAAGCGCACATGCATAGCTAGTGAACGCGCGTGTTCGGGACGATGTGGGTATGAATGCATGGGCGCATCAGTCGATCGAAAAATGGGTACCCAAAATATTTAACATTAAATCAGGATTAAATAATTACTATTAAATCGAATAACAAGGGGTCAGGGATGCTGCATAAACGCACAGACGGATGCATCAGACGGCATCGAAACCGGTGTTAATTTGAAGCGCACATGCATAGCTAGTGAACGCGCGTGTTCGGGACGATGTGGGTATGAATGCATGGGCGCATCAGTCGATCGAAAAATGGGTACCCAAAATATTTAACATTAAATCAGGATTAAATAATTACTATTAAATCGAATAACAAGGGGTCAGGGATGCTGCATAAACGCACAGACGGATGAATCAGACGGCATCGAAACCGGTGTTAATTTGAAGCGCACATGCATAGCTAGTGAACGCGCGTGTTCGGGACGATGTGGGTATGAATGCATGGGCGCATCAGTCGATCGAAAAATGGGTACCCAAAATATTTAACATTAAATCAGGATTAAATAATTACTATTAAATCGAATAACAAGGGGTCAGGGATGCTGCATAAACGCACAGACGGATGCATCAGACGGCATCGAAACCGGTGTTAATTTGAAGCGCACATGCATAGCTAGTGAACGCGCGTGTTCGGGACGATGTGGGTATGAATGCATGGGCGCATCAGTCGATCGAAAAATGGGTACCCAAAATATTTAACATTAAATCAGGATTAAATAATTACTATTAAATCGAATAACAAGGGGTCAGGGATGCTGCATAAACGCACAGACGGATGCATCAGACGGCATCGAAACCGGTGTTAATTTGAAGCGCACATGCATAGCTAGTGAACGCGCGTGTTCGGGACGATGTGGGTATGAATGCATGGGCGCATCAGTCGATCGAAAAATGGGTACCCAAAATATTTAACATTAAATCAGGATTAAATAATTACTATTGAATCGAATAACAAGGGGTCAGGGATGCTGCATAAACGCACAGACGGATGCATCAGACGGCATCGAAACCGGTGTTAATTTGAAGCGCACATGCATAGCTAGTGAACGCGCGTGTTCGGGACGATGTGGGTATGAATGCATGGGCGCATCAGTCGATCGAAAAATGGGTACCCAAAATATTTAACATTAAATCAGGATTAAATAATTACTATTAAATCGAATAACAAGGGGTCAGGGATGCTGCATAAACGCACAGACGGATGCATCAGACGGCATCGAAACCGGTGTTAATTTGAAGCGCACATGCATAGCTAGTGAACGCGCGTGTTCGGGACGATGTGGGTATGAATGCATGGGCGCATCAGTCGATCGAAAAATGGGTACCCAAAATATTTAACATTAAATCAGGATTAAATAATTACTATTAAATCGAATAACAAGGGGTCAGGGATGCTGCATAAACGCACAGACGGATGCATCAGACGGCATCGAAACCGGTGTTAATTTGAAGCGCACATGCATAGCTAGTGAACGCGCGTGTTCAGGACGATGTGGGTATGAATGCATGGGCGCATCAGTCGATCGAAAAATGGGTACCCAAAATATTTAACATTAAATCAGGATTAAATAATTACTATTAAATCGAATAACAAGGGGTCAGGGATGCTGCATAAACGCACAGACGGATGCATCAGACGGCATCGAAACCGGTGTTAATTTGAAGCGCACATGCATAGCTAGTGAACGCGCGTGTTCGGGACGATGTGGGTATGAATGCATGAGCGCATCAGTCGATCGAAAAATGGGTACCCAAAATGTTTAACATTAAATCAGGATTAAATAATTACTATTAAATCGAATAACAAGGGGTCAGGGATGCTGCATAAACGCACAGACGGATGCATCAGACGGCATCGAAACCGGTGTTAATTTGAAGCGCACATGCATAGCTAGTGAACGCGCGTGTTCGGGACGATGTGGGTATGAATGCATGGGCGCATCAGTCGATCGAAAAATGGGTACCCAAAATATTTAACATTAAATCAGGATTAAATAATTACTATTAAATCGAATAACAAGGGGTCAGGGATGTTGCATAAACGCACAGACGGATGCATCAGACGGCATCGAAACCGGTGTTAATTTGAAGCGCACATGCATAGCTAGTGAACGCGCGTGTTCGGGACGATGTGGGTATGAATGTATGGGCGCATCAGTCGATCGAAAAATGGGTACCCAAAATATTTAACATTAAATCAGGATTAAATAATTACTATTAAATCGAATAACAAGGGGTCAGGGATGCTGCATAAACGCACAGACGGATGAATCAGACGGCATCGAAACCGGTGTTAATTTGAAGCGCACATGCATAGCTAGTGAACGCGCGTGTTCGGGACGATGTGGGTATGAATGCATGGGCGCATCAGTCGATCGAAAAATGGGTACCCAAAATATTTAACATTAAATCAGGATTAAATAATTACTATTAAATCGAATAACAAGGGGTCAGGGATGCTGCATAAACGCACAGACGGATGCATCAGACGGCATCGAAACCGGTGTTAATTTGAAGCGCACATGCATAGCTAGTGAACGCGCGTGTTCGGGACGATGTGGGTATGAATGCATGGGCGCATCAGTCGATCGAAAAATGGGTACCCAAAATATTTAACATTAAATCAGGATTAAATAATTACTATTAAATCGAATAACAAGGGGTCAGGGATGCTGCATAAACGCACAGACGGATGCATCAGACGGCATCGAAACCGGTGTTAATTTGAAGCGCACATGCATAGCTAGTGAACGCGCGTGTTCGGGACGATGTGGGTATGAATGCATGGGCGCATCAGTCGATCGAAAAATGGGTACCCAAAATATTTAACATTAAATCAGGATTAAATAATTACTATTGAATCGAATAACAAGGGGTCAGGGATGCTGCATAAACGCACAGACGGATGCATCAGACGGCATCGAAACCGGTGTTAATTTGAAGCGCACATGCATAGCTAGTGAACGCGCGTGTTCGGGACGATGTGGGTATGAATGCATGGGCGCATCAGTCGATCGAAAAATGGGTACCCAAAATATTTAACATTAAATCAGGATTAAATAATTACTATTAAATCGAATAACAAGGGGTCAGGGATGCTGCATAAACGCACAGACGGATGCATTAGACGGCATCGAAACCGGTGTTAATTTGAAGCGCACATGTATAGCTAGTAAACGCGCGTGATCGGGACGATGTGGGTATGAATGCATGGGCGCATCAGTCGATCGAAAAATGGGTACCCAAAATATTTAACATTAAATCAGGATTAAATAATTACTATTAAATCGAATAACAAGGGGTCAGGGATGCTGCATAAACGCACAGACGGATGCATCAGACGGCATCGAAACCGGTGTTAATTTGAAGCGCACATGCATAGCTAGTGAACGCGCGTGTTCGGGACGATGTGGGTATGAATGCATGGGCGCATCAGTCGATCAAAAAATGGGTACCCAAAATATTTAACATTAAATCAGGATTAAATAATTACTATTAAATCGAATAACAAGGGGTCAGGGATGCTGCATAAACGCACAGACGGATGCATCAGACGGCATCGAAACCGGTGTTAATTTGAAGCGCACATGCATAGCTAGTGAACGCGCGTGTTCGGGACGATGTGGGTATGAATGCATGGGCGCATCAGTCGATCGAAAAATGGGTACCCAAAATATTTAACATTAAATCAGGATTAAATAATTACTATTAAATCGAATAACAAGGGGTCAGGGATGCTGCATAAACGCACAGACGGATGCATCAGACGGCATCGAAACCGGTGTTAATTTGAAGCGCACATGCATAGCTAGTGAACGCGCGTGTTCGGGACGATATGGGTATGAATGCATGGGCGCATCAGTCGATCGAAAAATGGGTACCCAAAATATTTAACATTAAATCAGGATTAAATAATTACTATTAAATCGAATAACAAGGGGTCAGGGATGCTGCATAAACGCACAGACGGATGCATCAGACGGCATCGAAACCGGTGTTAATTTGAAGCGCACATGCATAGCTAGTAAACGCGCGTGTTCGGGACGATGTGGGTATGAATGCATGGGCGCATCAGTCGATCGAAAAATGGGTACCCAAAATATTTAACATTAAATCAGGATTAAATAAATACTATTAAATCGAATAACAAGGGGTCAGGGATGCTGCATAAACGCACAGACGGATGCATCAGACGGCATCGAAACCGGTGTTAATTTGAAGCGCACATGCATAGCTAGTGAACGCGCGTGTTCGGGACGATGTGGGTATGAATGCATGGGAGCATCAGTCGATCGAAAAATAGGTACCCAAAATATTTAACATTAAATCAGGATTAAATAATTACTATTAAATCGAATAACAAGGGGTCAGGGATGCTGCATAAACGCACAGACGGATGCATCAGACGGCATCGAAACCGGTGTTAATTTGACGCATATGCATAGCTAGTGAACGCGCGTGTTCGGGACGATGTGGGTATGAATGCATGGGCGCATCAGTCGATCGAAAAATGGGTACCCAAAATATTTAACATTAAATCAGGATTAAATAATTACTATTAAATCGCATAACAAGGGGTCAGGGATGCTGCATAAACGCACAGACGGATGCATCAGACGGCATCGAAACCGGTGTTAATTTGAAGCGCACATGCATAGCTAGTGAACGCGCGTGTTCGGGACGATGTGGGTATGAATGCATGGGCGCATCAGTCGATCGAAAAATGGGTACCCAAAATATTTAACATTAAATCAGGATTAAATAATTACTATTAAATAGAATAACAAGGGGTCAGGGATGCTGCATAAACGCACAGACGGATGCATCAGACGGCATCGAAACCGGTGTTAATTTGAAGCGCACATGCATAGCTAGTGAACGCGCGTGTTCGGGACGATGTGGGTATGAATGCATGGGCGCATCAGTCGATCGAAAAATGGGTACCCAAAATATTTAACATTAAATCAGGATTACATTGCTCCATCTAACGCCACGAGACTGTAACATTTTGGACCACTGCTCTATTGACAATTATCTTGATTTACCAGAAAATCATAGGTGATAAATTCCAGGCAGTCCGTTACCCAAGCAGTTTTGACCATGGTATTTTGTTTACTCTACTGGAACGAGGAGCAATCATTGGCCAGTTCTCAGAATTACTCAACTGTAACAGGCTGCATGATGCATTTGATAGTCCCATAGAAGCAATTATCAGATAATCATGGAACCATAAAACTGTCCAGCAAATTTGGGGAAATTTTGGCCAAACTGGCGTCAGATTGTGGACTGATTGAATAATTACTATTAAATCGAATAACAAGGGGTCAGAGATGCTGCATAAACGCACAGACGGATGCATCAGACGGCATCGAAACCGGTGTAAATTTGAAGCGCACATGCATAGCTAGTGAACGCGCGTGTTCGGGACGATGTGGGTATGAATGCATGGGCGCATCAGTCGATCGAAAAATGGGTACCCAAAATATTTAACATTAAATCAGGATTAAATAATTACTATTAAATCGAATAACAAGGGGTCAGGGATGTTGCATAAACGCACAGACGGATGCATCAGACGGCATCGAAACCGGTGTTAATTTGAAGCGCACATGCATAGCTAGTGAACGCGCGTGTTTGGGACGATGTGGGTATGAATGCATGGGCGCATCAGTCGATCGAAAAATGGGTACCCAAAATATTTAACATTAAATCAGGATTAAATAATTACTATTAAATCGAATAACAAGGGGTCAGGGATGCTGCATAAACGCACAGACGGATGCATCAGACGGCATCGAAACCGGTGTTAATTTGAAGCGCACATGCATAGCTAGTGAACGCGCGTGTTCGGGACGATGTGGGTATGAATGCATGGGCGCATCAGTCGATCGAAAAATGGATACCCAAAATATTTAACATTAAATCAGGATTAAATAATTACTATTAAATAGAATAACAAGGGGTCAGGGATGCTGCATAAACGCACAGACGGATGCATCAGACGGCATCGAAACCGGTGTTAATTTGAAGCGCACATGCATAGCTAGTGAACGCGCGTGTTCGGGACGATGTGGGTATGAATGCATGGGCGCATCAGTCGATCGAAAAATAGGTACCCAAAATATTTAACATTAAATCAGGATTAAATAATTACTATTAAATCGAATAACAAGGGGTCAGGGATGCTGCATAAACGCACAGACGGATGCATCAGACGGCATCGAAACCGGTGTTAATTTGAAGCGCACATGCATAGCTAGTGAACGCGCGTGTTCGGGACGATGTGGGTATGAATGCATGGGCGCATCAGTCGATCGAAAAATGGGTACCTAAAATATTTAACATTAAATCAGGATTAAATAATTACTATTAAATCGAATAAAAAGGGGTCAGGGATGCTGCATAAACGCACAGACGGATGCATCAGACGGCATCGAAACCGGTGTTAATTTGAAGCGCACATGCATAGCTAGTGAACGCGCGTGTTCGGGACGATGTGGGTATGAATGCATGGGCGCATCAGTCGATCGAAAAATGGGTACCCAAAATATTTAACATTAAATCAGGATTAAATAATTACTATTAAATCGAATAACAAGGGGTCAGGGATGCTGCATAAACGCACAGACGGATGCATCAGACGGCATCGAAACCGGTGTTAATTTGAAGCGCACATGCATAGCTAGTGAACGCGCGTGTTCGGGACGATGTGGGTATGAATGCATGGGCGCATCAGTCGATCGAAAAATGGGTACCCAAAATATTTAACATTAAATCAGGATTAAATAATTACTATTAAATCGAATAACAAGGGGTCAGGGATGCTGCATAAACGCACAGACGGATGCATCAGACGGCATCGAAACCGGTGTTAATTTGAAGCGCACATGCATAGCTAGTGAACGCGCGTGTTCGGGACGATGTGGGTATGAATGCATGGGCGCATCAGTCGATCGAAAAATGGGTACCCAAAATATTTAATATTAAATCAGAATTAAATAATTACTATTAAATCGAATAACAAGGGGTCAGGGATGCTGCATAAACGCACAGACGGATGCATCAGACGGCATCGAAACCGGTGTTAATTTGAAGCGCACATGCATAGCTAGTGAACGCGCGTGTTCGGGACGATGTGGGTATGAATGCATGGGCGCATCAGTCGATCGAAAAATGGGTACCCAAAATATTTAACATTAAATCAGGATTAAATAATTACTATTAAATCGAATAACAAGGGGTCAGGGATGCTGCATAAACGCACAGACGGATGCATCAGACGGCATCGAAACCGGTGTTAATTTGAAGCGCACATGCATAGCTAGTGAACGCGCGTGTTCGGGACGATGTGGGTATGAATGCATGGGCGCATCAGTCGATCGAAAAATGGGTACCCAAAATATTTAACATTAAATCAGGATTAAATAATTACTATTGAATCGAATAACAAGGGGTCAGGGATGCTGCATAAACGCACAGACGGATGCATCAGACGGCATCGAAACCGGTGTTAATTTGAAGCGCACATGCATAGCTAGTGAACGCGCGTGTTCGGGACGATGTGGGTATGAATGCATGGGCGCATCAGTCGATCGAAAAATGGGTACCCAAAATATTTAACATTAAATCAGGATTAAATAATTACTATTAAATCGAATAACAAGGGGTCAGGGATGCTGCATAAACGCACAGACGGATGCATTAGACGGCATCGAAACCGGTGTTAATTTGAAGCGCACATGTATAGCTAGTAAACGCGCGTGATCGGGACGATGTGGGTATGAATGCATGGGCGCATCAGTCGATCGAAAAATGGGTACCCAAAATATTTAACATTAAATCAGGATTAAATAATTACTATTAAATCGAATAACAAGGGGTCAGGGATGCTGCATAAACGCACAGACGGATGCATCAGACGGCATCGAAACCGGTGTTAATTTGAAGCGCACATGCATAGCTAGTGAACGCGCGTGTTCGGGACGATGTGGGTATGAATGCATGGGCGCATCAGTCGATCAAAAAATGGGTACCCAAAATATTTAACATTAAATCAGGATTAAATAATTACTATTAAATCGAATAACAAGGGGTCAGGGATGCTGCATAAACGCACAGACGGATGCATCAGACGGCATCGAAACCGGTGTTAATTTGAAGCGCACATGCATAGCTAGTGAACGCGCGTGTTCGGGACGATGTGGGTATGAATGCATGGGCGCATCAGTCGATCGAAAAATGGGTACCCAAAATATTTAACATTAAATCAGGATTAAATAATTACTATTAAATCGAATAACAAGGGGTCAGGGATGCTGCATAAACGCACAGACGGATGCATCAGACGGCATCGAAACCGGTGTTAATTTGAAGCGCACATGCATAGCTAGTAAACGCGCGTGTTCGGGACGATGTGGGTATGAATGCATGGGCGCATCAGTCGATCGAAAAATGGGTACCCAAAATATTTAACATTAAATCAGGATTAAATAAATACTATTAAATCGAATAACAAGGGGTCAGGGATGCTGCATAAACGCACAGACGGATGCATCAGACGGCATCGAAACCGGTGTTAATTTGAAGCGCACATGCATAGCTAGTGAACGCGCGTGTTCGGGACGATGTGGGTATGAATGCATGGGAGCATCAGTCGATCGAAAAATGGGTACCCAAAATATTTAACATTAAATCAGGATTAAATAATTACTATTAAATCGAATAACAAGGGGTCAGGGATGCTGCATAAACGCACAGACGGATGCATCAGACGGCATCGAAACCGGTGTTAATTTGACGCATATGCATAGCTAGTGAACGCGCGTGTTCGGGACGATGTGGGTATGAATGCATGGGCGCATCAGTCGATCGAAAAAGGGGTACCCAAAATATTTAACATTAAATCAGGATTAAATAATTACTATTAAATCGCATAACAAGGGGTCAGGGATGCTGCATAAACGCACAGACGGATGCATCAGACGGCATCGAAACCGGTGTTAATTTGAAGCGCACATGCATAGCTAGTGAACGCGCGTGTTCGGGACGATGTGGGTATGAATGCATGGGCGCATCAGTCGATCGAAAAATGGGTACCCAAAATATTTAACATTAAATCAGGATTAAATAATTACTATTAAATAGAATAACAAGGGGTCAGGGATGCTGCATAAACGCACAGACGGATGCATCAGACGGCATCGAAACCGGTGTTAATTTGAAGCGCACATGCATAGCTAGTGAACGCGCGTGTTCGGGACGATGTGGGTATGAATGCATGGGCGCATCAGTCGATCGAAAAATGGGTACCCAAAATATTTAACATTAAATCAGGATTACATTGCTCCATCTAACGCCACGAGACTGTAACATTTTGGACCACTGCTCTATTGACAATTATCTTGATTTACCAGAAAATCATAGGTGATAAATTCCAGGCAGTCCGTTACCCAAGCAGTTTTGACCATGGTATTTTGTTTACTCTACTGGAACGAGGAGCAATCATTGGCCAGTTCTCAGAATTACTCAACTGTAACAGGCTGCATGATGCATTTGATAGTCCCATAGAAGCAATTATCAGATAATCATGGAACCATAAAACTGTCCAGCAAATTTGGGGAAATTTTGGCCAAACTGGCGTCAGATTGTGGACTGATTGAATAATTACTATTAAATCGAATAACAAGGGGTCAGAGATGCTGCATAAACGCACAGACGGATGCATCAGACGGCATCGAAACCGGTGTAAATTTGAAGCGCACATGCATAGCTAGTGAACGCGCGTGTTCGGGACGATGTGGGTATGAATGCATGGGCGCATCAGTCGATCGAAAAATGGGTACCCAAAATATTTAACATTAAATCAGGATTAAATAATTACTATTAAATCGAATAACAAGGGGTCAGGGATGCTGCATAAACGCACAGACGGATGCATCAGACGGCATCGAAACCGGTGTTAATTTGAAGCGCACATGCATAGCTAGTGAACGCGCGTGTTTGGGACGATGTGGGTATGAATGCATGGGCGCATCAGTCGATCGAAAAATGGGTACCCAAAATATTTAACATTAAATCAGGATTAAATAATTACTATTAAATCGAATAACAAGGGGTCAGGGATGCTGCATAAACTTACAGACGGATGCATCAGACGGCATCGAAACCGGTGTTAATTTGAAGCGTACATGCATAGCTAGTGAACGCGCGTGTTCGGGACGATGTGGGTATGAATGCATGGGCGCATCAGTCGATCGAAAAATGGATACCCAAAATATTTAACATTAAATCAGGATTAAATAATTACTATTAAATAGAATAACAAGGGGTCAGGGATGCTGCATAAACGCACAGACGGATGCATCAGACGGCATCGAAACCGGTGTTAATTTGAAGCGCACATGCATAGCTAGTGAACGCGCGTGTTCGGGACGATGTGGGTATGAATGCATGGGCGCATCAGTCGATCGAAAAATAGGTACCCAAAATATTTAACATTAAATCAGGATTAAATAATTACTATTAAATCGAATAACAAGGGGTCAGGGATGCTGCATAAACGCACAGACGGATGCATCAGACGGCATCGAAACCGGTGTTAATTTGAAGCGCACATGCATAGCTAGTGAACGCGCGTGTTCGGGACGATGTGGGTATGAATGCATGGGCGCATCAGTCGATCGAAAAATGGGTACCTAAAATATTTAACATTAAATCAGGATTAAATAATTACTATTAAATCGAATAAAAAGGGGTCAGGGATGCTGCATAAACGCACAGACGGATGCATCAGACGGCATCGAAACCGGTGTTAATTTGAAGCGCACATGCATAGCTAGTGAACGCGCGTGTTCGGGACGATGTGGGTATGAATGCATGGGCGCATCAGTCGATCGAAAAATGGGTACCCAAAATATTTAACATTAAATCAGGATTAAATAATTACTATTAAATCGAATAACAAGGGGTCAGGGATGCTGCATAAACGCACAGACGGATGCATCAGACGGCATCGAACTTGGTGTTAATTTGAAGCGCACATGCATAGCTAGTGAACGCGCGTGTTCGGGACGATGTGGGTATGAATGCATGGGCGCATCAGTCGATCGAAAAATGGGTACCCAAAATATTTAACATTAAATCAGGATTAAATAATTACTATTAAATCGAATAACAAGGGGTCAGGGATGCTGCATAAACGCACAGACGGATGCATCAGACGGCATCGAACTTGGTGTTAATTTGAAGCGCACATGCATAGCTAGTGAACGCGCGTGTTCGGGACGATGTGGGTATGAATGCATGGGCGCATCAGTCGATCGAAAAATGGGTACCCAAAATATTTAACATTAAATCAGGATTAAATAATTACTATTAAATCGAATAACAAGGGGTCGGGGATGCTGCATAAACGCACAGACGGATGCATCAGACGGCATCGAACTTGGTGTCAATTTGAAGCGCACATGCATAGCTAGTGAACGCGCGTGTTCGGGACGATGTGGGTATGAATGCATGGGCGCATCAGTCGATCGAAAAATGGGTACCCAAAATATTTAACATTAAATCAGGATTAAATAATTACTATTAAATCGAATAACAAGGGGTCAGGGATGCTGCATAAACGCACAGACGGATGCATCAGACGGCATCGAACTTGGTGTTAATTTGAAGCGCACATGCATAGCTAGTGAACGCGCGTGTTCGGGACGATGTGGGTATGAATGCATGGGCGCATCAGTCGATCGAAAAATGGGTACCCAAAATATTAAACATTAAATCAGGATTAAATAATTACTATTAAATCGAATAACAAGGGGTCAGGGATGCTGCATAAACGCACAGACGGATGCATCAGACGGCATCGAACTTGGTGTTAATTTGAAGCGCACATGCATAGCTAGTGAACGCGCGTGTTCGGGACGATGTGGGTATGAATGCATGGGCGCATCAGTCGATCGAAAAATGGGTACCCAAAATATTTAACATTAAATCAGGATTAAATAATTACTATTAAATCGAATAACAAGGGGTCAGGGATGCTGCATAAACGCACAGACGGATGCATCAGACGGCATCGAACTTGGTGTTAATTTGAAGCGCACATGCATAGCTAGTGAACGCGCGTGTTCGGGACGATGTGGGTATGAATGCATGGGCGCATCAGTCGATCGAAAAATGGGTACCCAAAATATTTAACATTAAATCAGGATTAAATAATTACTATTAAATCGAATAACAAGGGGTCAGGGATGCTGCATAAACGCACAGACGGATGCATCAGACGGCATCGAACTTGGTGTTAATTTGAAGCGCACATGCATAGCTAGTGAACGCGCGTGTTCGGGACGATGTGGGTATGAATGCATGGGCGCATCAGTCGATCGAAAAATGGGTACCCAAAATATTTAACATTAAATCAGGATTAAATAATTACTATTAAATCGAATAACAAGGGGTCAGGGATGCTGCATAAACGCACAGACGGATGCATCAGACGGCATCGAACTTGGTGTTAATTTGAAGCGCACATGCATAGCTAGTGAACGCGCGTGTTCGGGACGATGTGGGTATGAATGCATGGGCGCATCAGTCGATCGAAAAATGGGTACCCAAAATATTTAACATTAAATCAGGATTAAATAATTACTATTAAATCGAATAACAAGGGGTCAGGGATGCTGCATAAACGCACAGACGGATGCATCAGACGGCATCGAACTTGGTGTTAATTTGAAGCGCACATGCATAGCTAGTGAACGCGCGTGTTCGGGACGATGTGGGTATGAATGCATGGGCGCATCAGTCGATCGAAAAATGGGTACCCAAAATATTTAACATTAAATCAGGATTAAATAATTACTATTAAATCGAATAACAAGGGGTCAGGGATGCTGCATAAACGCACAGACGGATGCATCAGACGGCATCGAACTTGGTGTTAATTTGAAGCGCACATGCATAGCTAGTGAACGCGCGTGTTCGGGACGATGTGGGTATGAATGCATGGGCGCATCAGTCGATCGAAAAATGGGTACCCAAAATATTTAACATTAAATCAGGATTAAATAATTACTATTAAATCGAATAACAAGGGGTCAGGGATGCTGCATAAACGCACAGACGGATGCATCAGACGGCATCGAACTTGGTGTTAATTTGAAGCGCACATGCATAGCTAGTGAACGCGCGTGTTCGGGACGATGTGGGTATGAATGCATGGGCGCATCAGTCGATCGAAAAATGGGTACCCAAAATATTTAACATTAAATCAGGATTAAATAATTACTATTAAATCGAATAACAAGGGGTCAGGGATGCTGCATAAACGCACAGACGGATGCATCAGACGGCATCGAACTTGGTGTTAATTTGAAGCGCACATGCATAGCTAGTAAACGCGCGTGTTCGGGACGATGTGGGTATGAATGCATGGGCGCATCAGTCGATCGAAAAATGGGTACCCAAAATATTTAACATTAAATCAGGATTAAATAATTACTATTAAATCGAATAACAAGGGGTCAGGGATGCTGCATAAACGCACAGACGGATGCATCAGACGGCATCGAACTTGGTGTTAATTTGAAGCGCACATGCATAGCTAGTGAACGCGCGTGTTCGGGACGATGTGGGTATGAATGCATGGGCGCATCAGTCGATCGAAAAATGGGTACCCAAAATATTTAACATTAAATCAGGATTAAATAATTACTATTAAATCGAATAACAAGGGGTCAGGGATGCTGCATAAACGCACAGACGGATGCATCAGACGGCATCGAACTTGGTGTTAATTTGAAGCGCACATGCATAGCTAGTGAACGCGCGTGTTCGGGACGATGTGGGTATGAATGCATGGGCGCATCAGTCGATCGAAAAATGGGTACCCAAAATATTTAACATTAAATCAGGATTAAATAATTACTATTAAATCGAATAACAAGGGGTCAGGGATGCTGCATAAACGCACAGACGGATGCATCAGACGGCATCGAACTTGGTGTTAATTTGAAGCGCACATGCATAGCTAGTGAACGCGCGTGTTCGGGACGATGTGGCTATGAATGCATGGGCGCATCAGTCGATCGAAAAATGGGTACCCAAAATATTTAACATTAAATCAGGATTAAATAATTACTATTAAATCGAAAAACAAGGGGTCAGGGATGCTGCATAAACGCACAGACGGATGCATCAGACGGCATCGAACTTGGTGTTAATTTGAAGCGCACATGCATAGCTAGTGAACGCGCGTGTTCGGGACGATGTGGGTATGAATGCATGGGCGCATCAGTCGATCGAAAAATGGGTACCCAAAATATTTAACATTAAATCAGGATTAAATAATTACTATTAAATCGAATAACAAGGGGTCAGGGATGCTGCATAAACGCACAGACGGATGCATCAGACGGCATCGAACTTGGTGTTAATTTGAAGCGCACATGCATAGCTAGTGAACGCGCGTGTTCGGGACGATGTGGGTATGAATGCATGGGCGCATCAGTCGATCGAAAAATGGGTACCCAAAATATTTAACATTAAATCAGGATTAAATAATTACTATTAAATCGAATAACAAGGGGTCAGGGATGCTGCATAAACGCACAGACGGATGCATCAGACGGCATCGAACTTGGTGTTAATTTGAAGCGCACATGCATAGCTAGTGAACGCGCGTGTTCGGGACGATGTGGCTATGAATGCATGGGCGCATCAGTCGATCGAAAAATGGGTACCCAAAATATTTAACATTAAATCAGGATTAAATAATTACTATTAAATCGAATAACAAGGGGTCGGGGATGCTGCATAAACGCACAGACGGATGCATCAGACGGCATCGAACTTGGTGTTAATTTGAAGCGCACATGCATAGCTAGTGAACGCGCGTGTTCGGGACGATGTGGGTATGAATGCATGGGCGCATCAGTCGATCGAAAAATGGGTACCCAAAATATTTAACATTAAATCAGGATTAAATAATTACTATTAAATCGAATAACAAGGGGTCGGGGATGCTGCATAAACGCACAGACGGATGCATCAGACGGCATCGAACTTGGTGTTAATTTGAAGCGCACATGCATAGCTAGTGAACGCGCGTGTTCGGGACGATGTGGGTATGAATGCATGGGCGCATCAGTCGATCGAAAAATGGGTACCCAAAATATTTAACATTAAATCAGGATTAAATAATTACTATTAAATCAAATAACAAGGGGTCGGGGATGCTGCATAAACGCACAGACGGATGCATCAGACGGCATCGAACTTGGTGTTAATTTGAAGCGCACATGCATAGCTAGTGAACGCGCGTGTTCGGGACGATGTGGGTATGAATGCATGGGCGCATCAGTCGATCGAAAAATGGGTACCCAAAATATTTAACATTAAATCAGGATTAAATAATTACTATTAAATCGAATAACAAGGGGTCAGGGATGCTGCATAAACGCACAGACGGATGCATCAGACGGCATCGAACTTGGTGTTAATTTGAAGCGCACATGCATAGCTAGTGAACGCGCGTGTTCGGGACGATGTGGGTATGAATGCATGGGCGCATCAGTCGATCGAAAAATGGGTACCCAAAATATTTAACATTAAATCAGGATTAAATAATTACTATTAAATCGAATAACAAGGGGTCAGGGATGCTGCATAAACGCACAGACGGATGCATCAGACGGCATCGAACTTGGTGTTAATTTGAAGCGCACATGCATAGCTAGTGAACGCGCGTGTTCGGGACGATGTGGGTATGAATGCATGGGCGCATCAGTCGATCGAAAAATGGGTACCCAAAATATTTAACATTAAATCAGGATTAAATAATTACTATTAAATCGAATAACAAGGGGTCAGGGATGCTGCATAAACGCACAGACGGATGCATCAGACGGCATCGAACTTGGTGTTAATTTGAAGCGCACATGCATAGCTAGTGAACGCGCGTGTTCGGGACGATGTGGGTATGAATGCATGGGCGCATCAGTCGATCGAAAAATGGGTACCCAAAATATTTAACATTAAATCAGGATTAAATAATTACTATTAAATCGAATAACAAGGGGTCAGGGATGCTGCATAAACGCACAGACGGATGCATCAGACGGCATCGAACTTGGTGTTAATTTGAAGCGCACATGCATAGCTAGTGAACGCGCGTGTTCGGGACAATGTGGGTATGAATGCATGGGCGCATCAGTCGATCGAAAAATGGGTACCCACAATATTTAACATTAAATCAGGATTAAATAATTACTATTAAATCGAATAACAAGGGGTCAGGGATGCTGCATAAACGCACAAACGGATGCATCAGACGGCATCGAACTTGGTGTTAATTTGAAGCGCACATGCATAGCTAGTGAACGCGCGTATTCGGGACGATGTGGGTATGAATGCATGGGCGCATCAGTCGATCGAAAAATCGGTACCCAAAATATTTAACATTAAATCAGGATTAAATAATTACTATTAAATCGAATAACAAGGGGTCGGGGATGCTGCATAAACGCACAGACGGATGCATCAGACGGCATCGAACTTGGTGTTAATTTGAAGCGCACATGCATAGCTAGTGAACGCGCGTGTTCGGGACGATGTGGGTATGAATGCATGGGCGCATCAGTCGATCGAAAAATGGGTACCCAAAATATTTAACATTAAATCAGGATTAAATAATTACTATTAAATCGAATAACAAGGGGTCAGGGATGCTGCATAAACGCACAGACGGATGCATCAGACGGCATCGAACTTGGTGTTAATTTGAAGCGCACATGCATAGCTAGTGAACGCGCGTGTTCGGGACGATGTGGGTATGAATGCATGGGCGCATCAGTCGATCGAAAAATGGGTACCCAAAATATTTAACATTAAATCAGGATTAAATAATTACTATTAAATCGAATAACAAGGGGTCAGGGATGCTGCATAAACGCACAGACGGATGCATCAGACGGCATTGAACTTGGTGTTAATTTGAAGCGCACATGCATAGCTAGTGAACGCGCGTGTTCGGGACGATGTGGGTATGAATGCATGGGCGCATCAGTCGATCGAAAAATGGGTACCCAAAATATTTAACATTAAATCAGGATTAAATAATTACTATTAAATCGAATAACAAGGGGTCAGGGATGCTGCATAAACGCACAGACGGATGCATCAGACGGCATCGAACTTGGTGTTAATTTGAAGCGCACATGCATAGCTAGTGAACGCGCGTGTTCGGGACGATGTGGGTATGAATGCATGGGCGCATCAGTCGATCGAAAAATGGGTACCCAAAATATTTAACATTAAATCAGGATTAAATAATTACTATTAAATCGAATAACAAGGGGTCAGGGATGCTGCATAAACGCACAGACGGATGCATCAGACGGCATCGAACTTGGTGTTAATTTGAAGCGCACATGCATAGCTAGTGAACGCGCGTGTTCGGGACGATGTGGGTATGAATGCATGGGCGCATCAGTCGATCGAAAAATGGGTACCCAAAATATTTAACATTAAATCAGGATTAAATAATTACTATTAAATCGAATAACAAGGGGTCAGGGATGCTGCATAAACGCACAGACGGATGCATCAGACGGCATCGAACTTGGTGTTAATTTGAAGCGCACATGCATAGCTAGTGAACGCGCGTGTTCGGGACGATGTGGGTATGAATGCATGGGCGCATCAGTCGATCGAAAAATGGGTACCCAAAATATTTAACATTAAATCAGGATTAAATAATTACTATTAAATCGAATAACAAGGGGTCAGGGATGCTGCATAAACGCACAAACGGATGCATCAGACGGCATCGAACTTGGTGTTAATTTGAAGCGCACATGCATAGCTAGTGAACGCGCGTGTTCGGGACGATGTGGGTATGAATGCATGGGCGCATCAGTCGATCGAAAAATCGGTACCCAAAATATTTAACATTAAATCAGGATTAAATAATTACTATTAAATAGAATAACAAGGGGTCGGGGATGCTGCATAAACGCACAGACGGATGCATCAGACGGCATCGAACTTGGTGTTGTTTGAAGCGCACATGAATAGCTAGTGAACGCGCGTGTTCGGGACGATGTGGGTATGAATGCATGGGCGCATCAGTCGATCGAAAAATGGGTACCCAAAATATTTAACATTAAATCAGGATTAAATAATTACTATTAAATATAATAACAAGGGGTCAGGGATGCTGCATAAACGCACAGACGGATGCATCAGACGGCATCGAACTTGGTGTTAATTTGAAGCGCACATGCATAGCTAGTGAACGCGCGTGTTCGGGACGATGTGGGTATGAATGCATGGGCGCATCAGTCGATCGAAAAATGGGTACCCAAAATATTTAACATTAAATCAGGATTAAATAATTACTATTAAATCGAATAACAAGGGGTCGGGGATGCTGCATAAACGCACAGACGGATGCATCAGACGGCATCGAACTTGGTGTTAATTTGAAGCGCACATGCATAGCTAGTGAACGCGCGTGTTCGGGACGATGTGGGTATGAATGCATGGGCGCATCAGTCGATCGAAAAATGGGTACCCAAAATATTTAACATTAAATCAGGATTAAATAATTACTATTAAATCGAATAACAAGGGGTCGGGGATGCTGCATAAACGCACAGACGGATGCATCAGACGGCATCGAACTTGGTGTTAATTTGAAGCGCACATGCATAGCTAGTGAACGCGCGTGTTCGGGACGATGTGGGTATGAATGCATGGGCGCATCAGTCGATCGAAAAATGGGTACCCAAAATAATTAACATTAAATCAGGATTAAATAATTACTATTAAATCGAATAACAAGGGGTCAGGGATGCTGCATAAACGCACAGACGGATGCATCAGACGGCATCGAACTTGGTGTTAATTTGAAGCGCACATGCATAGCTAGTGAACGCGCGTGTTCGGGACGATGTGGGTATGAATGCATGGGCGCATCAGTCGATCGAAAAATGGGTACCCAAAATATTTAACATTAAATCAGGATTAAATAATTACTATTAAATCGAATAACAAGGGGTCAGGGATGCTGCATAAACGCACAGACGGATGCATCAGACGGCATCGAACTTGGTGTTAATTTGAAGCGCACATGCATAGCTAGTGAACGCGCGTGTTCGGGACGATGTGGGTATGAATGCATGGGCGCATCAGTCGATCGAAAAATGGGTACCCAAAATATTTAACATTAAATCAGGATTAAATAATTACTATTAAATCGAATAACAAGGGGTCAGGGATGCTGCATAAACGCACAGACGGATGCATCAGACGGCATTGAACTTGGTGTTAATTTGAAGCGCACATGCATAGCTAGTGAACGCGCGTGTTCGGGACGATGTGGGTATGAATGCATGGGCGCATCAGTCGATCGAAAAATGGGTACCCAAAATATTTAACATTAAATCAGGATTAAATAATTACTATTAAATCGAATAACAAGGGGTCAGGGATGCTGCATAAACGCACAGACGGATGCATCAGACGGCATCGAACTTGGTGTTAATTTGAAGCGCACATGCATAGCTAGTGAACGCGCGTGTTCGGGACGATGTGGGTATGAATGCATGGGCGCATCAGTCGATCGAAAAATGGGTACCCAAAATATTTAACATTAAATCAGGATTAAATAATTACTATTAAATCGAATAACAAGGGGTCAGGGATGCTGCATAAACGCACAGACGGATGCATCAGACGGCATCGAACTTGGTGTTAATTTGAAGCGCACATGCATAGCTAGTGAACGCGCGTGTTCGGGACGATGTGGGTATGAATGCATGGGCGCATCAGTCGATCGAAAAATGGGTACCCAAAATATTTAACATTAAATCAGGATTAAATAATTACTATTAAATCGAATAACAAGGGGTCAGGGATGCTGCATAAACGCACAGACGGATGCATCAGACGGCATCGAACTTGGTGTTAATTTGAAGCGCACATGCATAGCTAGTGAACGCGCGTGTTCGGGACGATGTGGGTATGAATGCATGGGCGCATCAGTCGATCGAAAAATGGGTACCCAAAATATTTAACATTAAATCAGGATTAAATAATTACTATTAAATCGAATAACAAGGGGTCAGGGATGCTGCATAAACGCACAGACGGATGCATCAGACGGCATCGAACTTGGTGTTAATTTGAAGCGCACATGCATAGCTAGTGAACGCGCGTGTTCGGGACGATGTGGGTATGAATGCATGGGCGCATCAGTCGATCGAAAAATGGGTACCCAAAATATTTAACATTAAATCAGGATTAAATAATTACTATTAAATCGAATAACAAGGGGTCAGGGATGCTGCATAAACGCACAGACGGATGCATCAGACGGCATCGAACTTGGTGTTAATTTGAAGCGCACATGCATAGCTAGTGAACGCGCGTGTTCGGGACGATGTGGGTATGAATGCATGGGCGCATCAGTCGATCGAAAAATGGGTACCCAAAATATTTAACATTAAATCAGGATTAAATAATTACTATTAAATCGAATAACAAGGGGTCAGGGATGCTGCATAAACGCACAGACGGATGCATCAGACGGCATCGAACTTGGTGTTAATTTGAAGCGCACATGCATAGCTAGTGAACGCGCGTGTTCGGGACGATGTGGGTATGAATGCATGGGCGCATCAGTCGATCGAAAAATGGGTACCCAAAATATTTAACATTAAATCAGGATTAAATAATTACTATTAAATCGAATAACAAGGGGTCAGGGATGCTGCATAAACGCACAGACGGATGCATCAGACGGCATCGAACTTGGTGTTAATTTGAAGCGCACATGCATAGCTAGTGAACGCGCGTGTTCGGGACGATGTGGGTATGAATGCATGGGCGCATCAGTCGTTCGAAAAATGGGTACCCAAAATATTTAACATTAAATCAGGATTAAATAATTACTATTAAATCGAATAACAAGGGGTCAGGGATGCTGCATAAACGCACAGACGGATGCATCAGACGGCATCGAACTTGGTGTTAATTTGAAGCGCACATGCATAGCTAGTGAACGCGCGTGTTCGGGACGATGTGGGTATGAATGCATGGGCGCATCAGTCGATCGAAAAATGGGTACCCAAAATATTTAACATTAAATCAGGATTAAATAATTACTATCAAATCGAATAACAAGGGGTCAGGGATGCTGCATAAACGCACAGACGGATGCATCAGACGGCATCGAACTTGGTGTTAATTTGAAGCGCACATGCATAGCTAGTGAACGCGCGTGTTCGGGACGATGTGGGTATGAATGCATGGGCGCATCAGTCGATCGAAAAATGGGTACCCAAAATATTTAACATTAAATCAGGATTAAATAATTACTATTAAATCGAATAACAAGGGGTCAGGGATGCTGCATAAACGCACAGACGGATGCATCAGACGGCATCGAACTTGGTGTTAATTGAAGCGCACATGCATAGCTAGTGAACGCGCGTGTTCGGGACGATGTGGGTATGAATGCATGGGCGCATCAGTCGATCGAAAAATGGGTACCCAAAATATTTAACATTAAATCAGGATTAAATAATTACTATTAAATCGAATAACAAGGGGTCAGGGATGCTGCATAAACGCACAGACGGATGCATCAGACGGCATCGAACTTGGTGTTAATTTGAAGCGCACATGCATAGCTAGTGAACGCCCGTGTTCGGGACGATGTGGGTATGAATGCAGGGGCGCATCAGTCGATCGAAAAATGGGTACCCAAAATATTTAACATTAAATCAGGATTAAATAATTACTATTAAATCGAATAACAAGGGGTCAGGGATGCTGCATAAACGCACAGACGGATGCATCAGACGGCATCGAACTTGGTGTTAATTTGAAGCGCACATGCATAGCTAGTGAACGCGCGTGTTCGGGACGATGTGGGTATGAATGCATGGGCGCATCAGTCGATCGAAAAATGGGTACCCAAAATATTTAACATTAAATCAGGATTAAATAATTACTATTAAATCGAATAACAAGGGGTCAGGGATGCTGCATAAACGCACAGACGGATGCATCAGACGGCATCGAACTTGGTGTTAATTTGAAGCGCACATGCATAGATAGTGAACGCGCGTGTTC